>JAPYYQ010000700.1:0-146379 GCA_030522585.1 Anagyrus pseudococci | reverse complement strand
AATTTGGCGAGAACAGAAACTAATCCGCTTTAATTGCAAGCAGATCAACAATATCTGCGCCATTACGTGGATAAAACACAATTGATCTATCTAGTATTTAAAAATTGCAACTGATCAAAATATTTTCATTTATATACAATAAATTATACACGTATACGTGTATGTCAAGTTTACAAAAGTAGTAAATATTATTATGCTAGATTCTTAACAGAAACAAGAACTTTGACAATCGTTCACAAAGTCTTCAAATTTTTCTAAACTTTTTTTTAAATTGTACATAAATTGTTTACTACAAATGATACTAAGAAATTTTCGAAATACCAGAAAATAGGAGGGTAGGTAAAAATTAACAAGAGTGTATTTCTTACTTAATAATCAAATAAATAATACACGGCTGCACTGCGCCAACTAAAATCATGTTAAATCACACGATATATAATCATTACCGAAGAATTTATATTGCAAAGGCAGCTGAACGCTTATCTCGGACTTTATTCCTTTGGATTGTACGGGCCTTGAACGCTGCTGCATTCATTAAAGTCTGGAAAAAAAAAAGAAATAACATTTAAAAAAAAAAGTTATTACGTAAGCATTGTAAAGCCCGCGCGCTGGAAATAATAATGAACCAGACATTCGGGCTGCAGATATCCCGAATACTCACTCTTTCCAATTTACTAGTTTTTTGCGACGCACCGACCGGTCCAATCACCCGATTACCAAGATGGAAAATTTCGCGTAACAACAGGTTCTCAGCCAGATGGACATTCATGCCAGGGCCCAACAGCCGACAGCAGGCATTGTACTGCGTACGCGCGCACCAGCCTTCGAGGTACAGCGTTTCCGATCCAAATCTCACGTGCGTCTCCGGAATAATATCCTCCTAGAATACCAAAAGCCAAACGGTCAACAAATTTACTGATAAAAGCGAATCATTCACTCCGCAGCCCTACTCACCTCGATGTAGCGCAGTATATCTCTAAAACTAGCGCGCTGCTGTTTTCGATCCTTCTTAGCCCTGTACTTATTCGAGTCGGTAGCGAGATCCTTGAGAATGTCGATCAAATTGATCGCCCAGTCCTGCTCGTAATCCTCGTCGTAATCGCGCCCGAGCTCGAAAATCACAGCCAAGGCCTCTCCGGCCGATATGCGCACGTCGAGGTGGGGCGACTGAAGGAGCTCGCTCAGCCGATTGAGCGAGGGCATGTAGTTGTTGGTGCGGCCGCTGCCCAGCAGCGTGTAGACCTCCGACGGCGCCATGATCGTCAGCAGGAGGGTCCAGGATGATATGGCCGCGGCGTGCAGGGCAGCCGCCTCGGCTGATACGCTCGCCACGGCTCCGTTGCCCTTGAGATACGAGCCGGCGAATACGTTGGACAGCAGCTGGGTTATCTCCATGGTGTCGCCGGCGTCGTTGCCGGAGAGGAACTGGTTCATACTCAGCGCCCAGCAGCACTGAAGTAGCAAAAAGAAACAAAATCATCAAGAGAGGAAGCAGGAAGGAGTCGCCGTACGGAAAACGGGCAACCGACCTCGGATCTACCGCTGAGCGAGGCAGTGCCGTCGTTGGCAATGAACGTGAGGGTGGACTTGAGGTCCTTGCACACAGACTCGGCGCTGTCGTACATGCCGAGCTGGACGCAGAGGAGGGTGCTCAGCCGAGCGGCCGACGACTGCTCGTCGGCCCTGCCCTTACGCAGGCCCTTCTCGATGGAGTCGGCGATGGTGAGCTTGCGGTCCTCCACGAACTCCGGCACGTACTTGATCGCGAAGATCTTCTCGACGCCGTGGAAACAGCTGACCCTGCCCTTGGCGCTCTTCTGGCTGAGGCCGTCTATCGCCTCCTTCAGCTTCTCCTCGAACGCCTCCTGCTGCGTCGCCTCGTCGATCTCGTTGTTCTCGTTCGCCTCGTCCAGCACGCTACGGTTGTCCGACTGGCCGCTGGTCACGCTGCACGCGTCGTTTAACGAGTCGTCGTCCGAGCACACCTCGACCCGCTTGCCTCCTTGACCTGCAAACGAAACGCGCGTTCGGTTAGTCTACCAACTCCGATACTTGCCAATTGCAAATTATTTATTATAATCGATAGACCCTCGAGATGATAGACGCTAATGCTATGCCGCGGGGCTTTCTATTTATAATAGAGCCGCTCGTCCCGGCAATTCGAATGCGTATTGTATAAACAGCTGCTTTATTTGAAAGCCAAACGCGATTGCGTCGCTGGACAATTGTGCTTTTAAAACTTAATATTATCGTGTAAGCAATATACTGTTAAAAAAAAAAAAAACAATAGCGCTAGATTACTAAACAGTGCCGATCGTGAGACCGGAAGAGCTATCGAACAATTGTCAGAGTTGATAAGCGTCGATAAACTCGCGATGCTCAAGCGTTAATTTTAAAGCAAAAACCAAGTAACGTATAGCGGCCAAGCAGTTACCTCTCTCTTTAAAGCATAACTTGCAATTGGAAATTGTTAATAAGAAAAATGATATCTTAGAGTGGTAGAGATACCACTTTCGAAACAGGTCTGACTTAGACGGTTACATAAGCAGTGCATATATAAGCCAGCTGTCGTCCTAATTATTAAAGCCCTATTTCATCGGAAAATTCGCCATATGTTTCTTCGATATCGCTGCAAATTTATACGAATCCCTCTGACGCGCGCTCGTTCGCCGATCGATTTCGGGCGGTTATCGGAAAATTCCCAATTTTGTTTTATTTCTTCATGGAGAACGGAGAGGCCGCGTTAAATGTTGTATGTATAACGCTTGGAATTTTAATCTAAAACATTGCGCAACGCGACCTTTTCAAAGTCGAGAGACTTTCCCCTTTCACAACAATCCGGCCGTATGCCGTAAATCATTGTTTCTTTTCTTCTATGCACTTTATACTGTACTTTTTTCTGGCATAAATACAACAAGAACATTTTTTAAAAAAAAAAAGGCTAAGTGAACGTTTAAAGAGACTATTCGTTTTCACAACAATGAGCAATTTAAAAAAAAAATGTCGAACAACAATCGCCGAAATGCATAACTTTCGCTGCTGCGCATTTATAGCGCTGCCTCGAACATCCTACGGCCGATAACTGGTGCAAAGCCGTATTCTCGAATTTTTGGAGCACGAAATGACGTTTTATCGAGGAACGAAAGTGAAAACTATGTCGGGACACGAGAAAGAAAGAGAACACGGGAGTCGCGCGTGTGCGCCGCAGAGAGCCAAGGTCGTTCAATCCAGATTCAGATACAATATAGATCCGCGAGAGAGAGAAAGAAGAAGGAAAGGAGGCGAAATAAGAAAACGAAGCGTTCGCGCCGTGTCATTCGAGGCCGCGTTTTCCCGGCTGGCAAACTAATTTAATTAACGGGCACCCTGTATAAAGCTCTAGCGTCGTGCAATTCCACACGATGCGCACACGTGCGCGCTTTGTTCTCAATCTGTATTTTCTTTTTTTTTTTTCGTAAATATCGATCCCTCTTTCGCGCCTTTCTTATCCGACCGTCTCTTTCTTCGAAAATACAGCTCTGCCAGAAATTTTCCAAGAACGCTCGCGTTGGCTATATATACCGGGGATGAGTGCACGTGTCCTTTCTCCTTTGTTCGTTCTTTTCCCTCTACATCACGTGGACGCGCAATGCTTCGCTAGCCGGATTAACTTTTCTACGCCGCCGTCTGGATATATTTTTTAAATAAACACACCGTTGGCGCTACTATACCTGTACGCATGTAATATCATTTGTCATCGCGTGTTATTAATCGAATCGAATTTTGCCTCTCAGTTTTGCAACGAAACCTCGGCTGTATCGAGTTTCCCCTTCTCGCTTTCTTAATCGCGAGCGCGGGCTCTCTCTCTCTCTGCGCGAGATATAGAGAACGAACCTAAAAATATCGCACAAAACGCGTTTTGACGCGTTTATAAATAGAGGTAAACAGAGTTAATGGCTATCTCTTCTGGGCATATATGCTTTTGACAGGAGACAGCTGTTCGTGCGTGATCTCGGGGCAACACACAATGAAAGTCGTTCGTGACGTGTGCGTATGTGTACACGGGCCTAGGCCTTGTTTTAAACGATATTCTTTTTTTTTTTTATTCTTTCAACAAACGCCGCGTTCCAATAAAACATTTTACGCCGGCGGTTTGCGAGCGCTAACGAAACTTCGCGAAAGCCGATAATGACGTTATCGCAATCGTCGCGTCAATGCTTCAGCGAAAAAGCATCGCTCGATAATAAATCCGTGCCTCTTTCGGGAGAGAAGCACACGCACGACAAAAATCCAATAAACCACAGAGTTAGCCGCACGTGGCAGGCATTCTCTAGCGTCTAACAAGCATATTCCTCTCGGGTCTTTTATTGAGCATCGTCCTTTGTCGGGATCAGCTGCTGCCTATTTGGCGCGCCATGCAGCTGCGCTATAACCTCGCATTTCCGTGCGCGCTTATCTCTCTCTCTCGCTCCCTCCGTGCGGGGCTTGCAAGAGCCGTTCTCCAAAAGCCTTACACAACGCTATGTGCGCCGTTGCACAACGAGAGATACAACGACGAGGAGGAAAAACCCGCGGATGATTCGCGCGGGAGCGCGAGAATATGACGCAGCTGCGGGGCCATGCCGTCGAGAGAAGAGCCAAGAGCGTCTAACCGAGAGACGTAAACACGCAGAGCGCCTGCGACGATAAAATAACAAGGTGCGAGCGAGGGCATCGTGGAGCCAAACGTGTATACGAGAACAAAAGGCCCGTCTCCGAGGAAAAGGCTAAAGACGCGTTTTATCGTCATCCTCTTCGCTCTTCCGTTTCCTTTCTTTTTCTCGCTTGCGGCGCGACTGCAACGCTGCAGAGGTCTTTCTCGTGGACTGTTAATACCCGCACGCCAAGTTATGCGCTCTCGGCATCTTAAAAATTCCGATGCAGAAGGCAAACGGCAAACGGCCGGAGAGCGTCGGAGAATGAAACGGAAACGGCATGCGTCTGCGGACAAGCTGTTAGATAAAGAGGAGGAGGGAGAAGAGAGGGCAGGTCGAGCGATCAATGCGTGCACATGCGAAAGGGCCTTTGGCCGTGCAACGGGAGGCACAAATGAGAGCACGGCGTGCGAGTCACATGGAGAGAAAAGGAGGGCGCGACTTTTCACCGCCAAAGTCCCCGCAGCATGATTTATTTGGTGCGAAGTATAGGCTTAGCCATGCAGCAGCTTGACGTTGTTGGACGACGAGCAGAAATAGCCCGTGACGTAAGCGGGGTGGGGGGAGGAGGAGAGGGCCGCACAAGAACGGCGCGTGTGTGAGCATGCGAGAAAGAGAGAAAACGGGGCAAGTTGGCGCGCAGACACGAGGCCGGAGAAGGAGAGGGACATGGACGACGACGACGACGCGTTCGACGAGACGACGGCGCTCTAAGCCCGAAGGCTCTTTACTCACCGGACTTTCCTCTTCTGCCTCCTTTCCCAGGCATTTTGACGGCGCTCTGCTGGCCGTGCTCGCTGAATTTCCGACCCGTGGTGGACGACGGGTTGGTGTAAGTTATTTGGAAGAGAGACGCCGCTGCCTTCTCGTTACTTATTGCACAATATGTCGGATTGAGGGGGGGGGGTGAATAATTGAACGGGCCAACAAACAACTGGTGGATGGAAAAAACACACGAACCAAGCGCGGGCGACGGGGGAGGAGGAGAACTCTCCTTTAAGATCAAGAAGGTAAATGTCTAGCACTGTTAATTTTCTTTCGTATACTGAATACACTGCATGGATTTTTTAAGTTGACGCGAGAAAAACTCATTAACATGATGCGGGCGCGGCGGATGGGTTTTTCTAATGCATACACCGACGAGACAGCCTGCCACGGGCTTTCTCACTAGTGTACTGAGCGCCGGCCTCGCTGCGCACGCTTATTTTAGCTCGATACCTCTCTAGCTCCTCCTGCGCCCTCCCCCCCTCTCCCCACCTTTGCCGCACTTGCCACCCACACACCCCGCCTCCCTTTTGGTCCAACATGGCGGCGCAAGCGCCTCGAAAGTGCGCGAAAATTCAGCGAATTATACGCCCCCTACGTGAAGCTGATTGGCTGTTGGTGCGATACGATGGATTGGCGGTAAGACTAAACAATTTGAATATGAGGTAAATTTTATTTTTATTTTTCTTGCTTGATTATTTATCTGATTTTCCATTAAATGTGCAATAATTACGTTTTTCTTTATTAATTAAACTTGTACAATTTTGCATTCAACACTGAAATTGTTTCTATATTAAAAAAAATCATGTTTTTCATGGATAAATTTCTTTCAATAGGTAATAATACGTCAAATTGTTTTTACTGTTTCGTCGCAATTATTGCACAAATTCTTTTAACACACGCTTAATGTACAACCGTGAATTTTACAGGTTATTGCACCTTCTTCCATATATTCACGCAGATTGCATGGCGTTGCGTATATTCCATGAGCTCATCCGAAACGACTCGTTGTCATGTCCCGTTATCACGCAATGATACGTAAAATTGCACAACATAATTATTACTCGTTTACAACTTATTAATGTTTTTCTTTAATAATCACACAAAAATGAAAAACTGTTAGAGTCGGCATAGTAATGAAAAAAATAAAAAAATCTTGTATTTATTGAAATTCATTTAATAATTACAGGTATATAATTATTTGTTCATTATTGTCATGTTATTACACATTCGTAGTCTCAAAAGTAACATTACGTCATATACAAGCAATGTGTTTTAAAAAATATATAATTATAATCTAAATATTATTCAATCGGCATACAAAAATCAAACTTTTATGTCTGCACTAACGCAGAAGTATATTTTATTCAATTATCATTTAATTAGCAATAATTCCTGGTCTGCGTTATGTTTTCAAATTAAGTTTATGTAGGTCAAAATTATTACTTGAAATGATATGGCAGAAGCGCGACAGTAGCGGCTTTATTTTCCTAATTTACTATAATCTAGAAGAAAACGACAGCGAGAGGGCTTTTCTCAATGCCATGAAACCTACTGTCTAGATTTATGAAGCAAGTAGTTTCTCGCAGGGAGTCACTTTCTTAATAAAGTTGAAAATTGAGTCCAATAGATTGGCTGGTGTTGGATCCTCGCATTCTTCGAGAACTTTGACAACGCAGGTCTGGAGAGTATTCATGTTTCTGAAATTCAATATGACATTGTGCATTACGTATTGAATGTGAAAAATAATAAAAAAAGAATGTATCATATTAAAAAATTGTATATTTGAAAAATACACACCGGCATGATTTCTGGTCGAAAGCCAATGACGGGATGTCGTTGAATTTAGGCAAGGCTGATAGACCAGTGGCTGGGTTCAAGAGCTTAGGGTCACCACCAGCACTGATGAAGGTCGAGTTAGCGCAGCTCATTAATCCTTCGGTCTTGCTCTGGAAGCATTCGGGGCCCTTGGCTGCGACGAATACTGGAAAAGTAAAAGGTTTTGAATTTGCGTTGATAAGAGAAAAAGAACTGAAACAGAAGACTTGTGGAAGTTTATCACGAAATGGAAAGCTACTTTTTCCGTCATTTTTAAGGATAATAAAGTGTAATTCTTATTAATTTATCAAACAGCTGCGCGAGCGTAAACGTCGAGCATTTAAAAACAACACGCACGCGCACAAGTCAGTTTTGTTTTGACTTCAACAATTTATAAGCAAATCGTCTCTCTTTGATTTTTAAATTGTCAACAAAACAATAACCCGTCGTATCTACTCGCGTCTCGCTTTGAATTATTAGTCGGTCGGCTAGAGTAAGACTGCTTGCATAACGCTCCATAGATTTTTCTTTCTTATTCGCCAAATCATATATACGATTTCCGGCATCGATAAAACCAGAGCAAAAGATGAATAATGACACTCACGCGCAATACGGTCGCCTTCCTTGTAGCAAACAAAGTTGAGAATCTTCTCGGTGATGTTGTGCACGATCTTTTGGTTCTCGCGCTCCTGCGCGTCGAGGCAGGGCACGATGGAGTTGGTGAAGTTGACCATGCAGCTCTTGAAGATCGGCTTCCTCAGGCAATACTTCTTGAATACCTCGTCCAGGTCACCGGTCGGCGCAGCCTCCATTTCCTTCTTCACTTGATTAATGTCCACGAGGCCCTTGACGCACTCGACGACCCGGGTGCCGGCCTGCTTGGCCTCCTCGTAAGCCGTCGGGCCGCCGTTCTTTTCGCATTTCTTGCGCAGCGCGTTCTCCCCATCGGCGATGGGCAGTTGCGATACGTTCAGCGCGCCAAAAGACAATTGGCTTAGGTTGAACTGGGGGATTTCGATCGCTCCGTTCTTCGCCACCTCGTTTAATTTAGCCCACGCTTCTCCTAAATCCGGAATATTCTGGCTGCTGCTCAAGCACACCAGCCCTAGTGCTGAAATTGATTATTAAATGATAATTTGTGACGATTCTTGGATTACTCGGTTTTCTTTATTCAAATAATAATCGCAATTTGTTTTTATAGTCGAGAATAATAAACATTTATTGAATAATGTTGGTCACTTGTTTTGATAGTATTGAAAAATAGCGTAAGACGGTTGAAAGCCAGCATTTTTAGAACGTGTAGTTTATACACAAGAAATACGTTGATTCGATATATGGTAATCTGTGTTTTACTTCGGTGGAGATTACGATTACAAGGTAATGCTGGCATAAACGATAACAAAATCTGTACATAAATAAATAGTCACTTTTCACGATAAAACAGTTAAATCACTGTATGTCACTTTTTGTTTCACAGCGTTTTCTCTCGTATTCGATAAGAAAACTTGCTCTTTTAATAATACAAACACAAGAGATTAAATTTTTATTTTTAGTTAAAACCCGAAAAATCAAATAAAGTTTAAGTTATTTTGTAAATATAATAATTTTTACGCTGTAAAAAAGATAAAATTAATCAAATTTTTATATTAAAAAAATTCTTTATTTAAATTGATTTGTAAAATATATTTTCAAATATAAGTGATAATTTATATTTCATCACTTTTCATGTGATACCCCCTAAAGTTTCGTAACTATATTTACATTTCATAATATTACAAAATAACAAACGCTTTTCTAACGTTATCAAAATATGGCCTACATTGAATATTAAAAGAGAAGATTTTGACAAGGCAATTTTTTACAAAGAGTGTTTTTCTGTGAATGACCTTTTAATCCATAAAAACAAGACTCAACATATGCTTAATGAAGTTCTTAAAATAAAACTTCATGAATAATAATTTTTTTTGATCGCACAATGGTAATACAGTATACACACTGCTACCAGAGTCCTCTACTTGTACGTGCGGTTTAATATTGACACGATTTGGTTTCGTATTACTTCAACAAGTTGATTTTTTAAATAATTTTTTAGCCGAATTGTATTTATCAAAGCATTATTTAGCTGCATAGTATTAAATTATTCCAGCTCGCTGCGTGAACTCTGATCTTGGATAGAACAAGCAAAGAGATTACTGGTGTGTCACTGATAAAAATTGGTCTTGATAAAATTATTTTCCTTTCGAGTTCATTCTTATCAAGAATCGTGGGAGTTTTAACTACACAAATAAAGTAATCATACTTTATAATTTTAATTTATTAAAAATAAATTAAATAACGAAAATTAGTTAGAAACTACAGTTGTCTGGCTGCATAAAAAGAATGAAAATTCAGTCTCGCAGTGAACTTTGATCTTTGCGGAAGAATCCAAGAAAGATTAATCAAATGTCATTGATAAAAGTTTTGTTGCAAGCATTACTCGTCTAATACGAAGTGCTTTGATAAATATTCTACGTCCGCATATAATTTTATCATCTTTTTGCAAGCTTTTGCTTGCACTCTCGTGAATAATTATGTTTTATGTATATTTGATTTATTTACTGTGCTACATTATAAATATTAATTTAAGCGATTACGTAGTGCTATTTCCATAATGTTAAACTCATTTCTTTTTTTTGGGTAATACTAACAAAAAAAAATGACGTAAATAATATACCATAACATGTATTTTTAATTGAGATTAATTTAAACTAGTTGAGAGGAAAAAAAAAGAAATTGAAGATAGCAACCGGTTAGACTTGTGCTCTGACTGTCGCAGCATTGACTTCTGCATATTCAAAGGTAATCGCTACTATGGCCATAGCACATCAAAGAAGAATAGGAACGAACGAAAGAAGACAATTGTTTAAAATCGCACCTGATGAGTCACGCACTTGACGTATTAGGCCAAATTTCTATTTAAAAATATTTACAAGTTTCAAAAATTTATAATAAGATCACATTGTACGCACGTGTATCTACCAAATAAACATTTTTTGATTAATATTCACATTTAAAATTAAAATTTGTGCATAGTATTACAGTTAATATAGACATAAACTAATGAGCAATGTAGAAAATCAATGTTTATTTTCTTAATAGTCTTATGATTTATATATGTTTTAAAATGGAGCACTTAACGTTTCAACAAAAAATAGAAATCAAAATTAAGTAATTTATAAATTAAGTAAGTTAACTAAATTGTTTGTCTTGCAGAAATAATTTAATCTCTCTGGATAGAGACAAAATGTACTTACCCACTATTATTGTAGTAAAAGATCTCATGGTTTCTGCGCAGTCCTTACTGTTGAAAAATTTAATTTGCTTATCTAAGAAACAGATTTTTTTTATGAGATTTGCTTACTCCACGAGTACTTCTTGTGAGTTGTATATCCCTTCGGCTCTGATGGTCGATTGCCGCTACTTTAAAGCATGACGAGCTTTTATATAATCTTGTGACTGTGTGAGTTCTTACTCTGCCCCTCTCCTCACGATAGATATAGATTTCGATTCCAATGCGCGTGCATTTGTTTTTCTTTTTTCTTATTATAAAAAAATACTTTTTTATTACATAAAAAAAACAACTTTTATAAATAAAAATTTAGTACTCTAATATAAATTATTTGGCTAACTAACATTAACAAGCACCAGAAAATGTGATATCGTCGATGATTTAATATAAAAAAAAATTATTTAGGAAGATAAAAGAAATTTACTGTTATTATTAAGTTGTACAAATAAAGATAAAATATTTTGTTCCAAGAGAAAATTTTAAATTATTGAAAAATCAAAATAACATACTACTTATGTATCATCGAGCAAATTTTTACTAGGAATAGTTCTGAAGAAAATAGTTGTAAAAAAAACAAAAAAATCTCCCCGGCGGGGAATCGAACCCCGGTCTCCCGCGTGACAGGCGGGGATACTGACCACTATACTACCGAGGACTTGATTGCTGGGAGTTTTATGGTTATTCAATAGTGTTTATATACATTTTCAAATAAAAAAATAGGTTCCACTATTTGCTGTACAAAACTTAATATTTTATTTATTTTTTATTATTTATCGCAACTTCTAATACAGTTATAAATATGTCATATTATATGTATAGAAATATAGAAGTTTTGCTATCCAATGTATCGTCGATAAAGAAGGTATGTTCTATATCAACATACGCTAAGGAGTACTTTATTACCGTATGAAGTAATGACATACTTCACAAAAAATTTTAATTTTATCTATTATACATTAAATAATACTTATCATACGTTTAGCTGCGTTGCATTAAGGGGTTATATCCACCTTAATTTTTTTTCTTACATTTTTTTATTGACCAAAATCATGCCTCAACTACCCTAGAATCTGACTATAACTCCCAAGTATTGATAAACTCCAATTATATCAAAATGAATTTTTTCGAAACAGCAATCCTTAAGATTGATATAGCATTTTGAAACTTTAAACGCGTTTTTTCAAAACTACGTTTTTTAAGTTGGCGAGCAGTAGAACTTAAAAAATTTACTCCAATTGACTTGAAATTTTAACTGCAGCTTTATTATTAGATTATTTATCGAAGTACACACGATTTTAACGATTCATTAAGAGTCAATTTTTTGGGAAGTTACCATTTCGTCAAAAAAATTTTTAAAAATATAATCATGTGTACTTCGGTGACAAAATTCATGTAGATAACAAAGACTTTTTTTAAGTGATCTTGGACGGCACTTCTACTGCTCGCCACGGAACAAATTTTTTAAAAATTATTGTACGGTAATCGTTACACATCCGCCAATTTGTAAAAATTGTGCGTATAAAAAATTTTTTTCTCTTCAATAGTTGGTTAATCCAGTAATGTATCATTTATACACCTCTCATCTAAAATGTCCTTTTAAAAAAATAAAAAAACACCTTGTTTTTAAGGCAACAAGGTGGATCTATCCTTTCATTTATTAGTCTACAACGATTAATATACTATTTTTATTAATTATAAAGTTAATTTAACTTCTGTTTAAAAAATTTTCTCTTCAAAAAATAACGTGAAAAACTAAAGTCGTAATATAACCTCACTTCTATTTATTAACTTCCGATTTAAAAAAAAATTTTTTCCATAAACAATTTTTAAACATTTAAAAAAAAATGTTTAAAAAATAATTTTTTTTCAAAGTAGCTCCAGACCACAATTATACAGCTTATTTTAAGTAAGCCCGTGAAATTTCAGCTTAATCGGTACATTTTTCGAATTTTAAAATTACCGCCTTGACTAATCACGTGATCAGGCTAAGTCCATCACATAACGAATAAAAAAGGATTCAGTAATGTGAGTTCATCTTTCTAAGTAAGTGAAAAAAGAAAGAAGATATACATTGAAATTGTCCTTAACTTAAATGTTTTATACTCCGATTACGACAAATCCTAAATAGTTACAACTAGTATGGCGTCCCAAAATTGAGATTTCAAGCATCGGTGGTTCAGTGGTAGAATGCTCGCCTGCCACGCGGGCGGCCCGGGTTCGATTCCCGGCCGATGCAATTTTTTCATATTTTTTCGTATTTTTTTGCATAATTTTACGCTATCTTTGGGTCTATACCTCCATACGCATATTTTTGATGAGAACGGTCTTATCCAAGACTCAAATATTTCTATAATATTTCACTTTTCCAGAAACAATATTTTAGAGATAAGTATTTATTGATAGGATTTTGTCAGGACAATTAAAGTGAAATAAATGTAATTTATAAATTATGTGAATGAATTTTATTAACTGAATAAAAATAATGGTCAAGTTAATTTTAAAACTAACGTATTATTATATATATATATTTTAATCTATAATATTCTGGTGTTAATTCAAAATATAACGTTAATACTAATTCATTAAAACTTGATATTTCTGTATTAAAGTTATTTAAGTATTCCATTCATAGTGTATTTAAAAACTTTGTATTATCCTTAAAGCTTATAAGCATTACGAATCATAAGATCGAAATAAGCATCGTTATCGATACTTGCGCTTATAGCACTGTAATAATTTAGAAATTCATCACGCGTTACCTGAAAAAGTTTATAATTCATTAACGTCAATTTACTTATTTAATTGTGTATTAAAACACGAGTTTAACTTAATACAAATAAATTACATGTCCATCTTTTGTTGCATCTTGTTCAAAATTAGCCAAAAACTTGTTCATTATACTTTCTTCGGACTCTTCTCCGCTGATATACCGAGGATGATATTTTACATTGTATACGCCTTTGAGATCTTCGAGACTAATTTCACCGTCACCACTCTTGTCCATTTTTTGAAAAGCCATTTCGACGAGCTTTATTCTGCTGTCATTCATTGGTGGCTAAAAAATTAAAAATTCAACATTTTTGTTGATTTTTTTACGAATTACGCAAGTTAATTATTAAAAAATTACTCACTCTAACAGCAACTATAAACTCTTCAACGTTGATTCCACCACTGCCATCAGCATCTAATTTGTCGAACATCGCATCTATTTCATCCTCAGATAATTCCAAACCGCACTCTTTTAGTCCATCTTGCAATTCTTCTTTATTCAACTGTTTATTGCCATCTTCGTCCATTCGACGAAATACTCTGAAATTTAAAAATTTTTTTAAATGTAGGAAATTGTTTTCTTAAATAATAATAATAATAATAATAATAATAATAATAATAATAAGTTCCACGAGTCGTCATAATTAAAATTAATAATTTCGAAAGAAATCGGTTTTTTATTTAGCTTATTTTACTTGTTTAACTCTAGCTTTACAGGTGTGTCGTAACGACTGAAGCTACATCTGAATCATCGACGCGGGCTCAAGGTAGAAAAAAACGGATTCGCACCAATTGCCATTGTAAAAGCTAGCGCAAGGACGTAACGTTTATACACAGTAACCAAAGCTATTACAGTTTAATACGAAGATAGTGAACTTGATTCTAAATGTCTCTGCCATGATGTCGCGCGTAAATTATAAAGACCATAGCTTCTAAAGAATCGCAAAGTACGTTGTTCTTTACCAAGGACTACCGCGAAGAATAGAACATTGCTGCGCGAATTTGTTTTAAGCATCTACGTCGCATGCTAATAATTATTGCACTATGTAAGTAGAACTTTAATTGTCAACGCTGATTGTCGCGTACTTTTAAGGCAATAAACACACAAAGGTAATCGTTCAATATTGACACAAGTTCAATTAACGAATTCAACCGATATTTTAAACAAATTTTTGAAGATAAAATGATAAAAAGCAGCATGTGAATTGTGAATGACTCACCTGCCGAGGCCAACGACGCCTTGGGCACCGCGGGCCAGGCAGAGTAGACGCAGCTTCTCGATGATATCCGTTGTGTTGATCAAGGCCCGCTGGGCCTTATTGATCATCTCAGCCTCCTGCCTGGTGGTAGCACTTTGCGGCCTGTGAGACATTCCTACAGAAGTGTGCGTTACTCGTCTGACCACGTGACCTGTATATCAGCGAAGGAGGTGGTAAACTAAGCACTGGATTCGCATGCGGACGAGGATAAGGAGTGAGGGAATCCCCACGCTTAGTAACACACGCCTATATACTTTCTTGTTTGAGCTACATGTGCAAGTGCGTGCGATCTCGTAATTTCGACGTCGTGGAAGGGGCAGAATTTCAAAGAAAAGAGGACCATGTTGCGTGATAAGCTTTAGACGTGTCGTATTAGTGCTTGTTTGTCATGAGAAAGTCGTTTTAATTAATTTGTATTTTTAGCAGTTAATTGAAATTAAAAAAAAATATTCTTTTTTTCATTATAATCAAATTTAACAGTACAGTTATTTTATAATGACATCTTTTTATTAAATTATTTAATTTTGATATTTGTACAATATTAAAGTGAAAGTTTTGTGGGCTATCGTGTTTTGAATTTAAATTTAAAATTTGAAATATTAACTGTCTTTTATAAAAATTAAAAAGTTACACTCGTATATGTACATGTTATTTACAAAACAAGTTGCAGATTTACAAATGATATTTTACAATATATTCACATCTGTAGAATCTTAAGAAAACATTTTTATTTTTAATTGTAATTATTGAAATTTTGAGTTAGGAGTATGTTAGTGTGTCCTAATGAATATTTGTACAAAGGTAAGTAATGAAATACAAACCTCAATTATTTCGGTGGACCAAATGGTAATTAAACCATGCACACATAAAAAGTAGAAAAATAAGTCGTGAGCTTATTACAATGGTGTTTTTTTAAAAAATTTAAGCACTTCATATTAATCAATAACAAAAGTGAATGATTAATAAACCACTTTATCGATCGTGTCTTATTCAACAAATAGTTTTAGTAAGTATTTGCATTAGTAGAAAAAAAAAATATTTTAAATCTTAAAAAAAACTCAAAAACAACCTTCCTAAAATACCTTTAGATTTTTTAAGAAACGACTGGTGTCTTTTTACAAAACTAGCTATTACAAATAGCCTATTTCTTTTTCGTTAGCTAAAGTGTCAATAAAACGTTAACTTTAGTAATAATACAGCAAAAAAAACCACCAAGGCCTTAAACCTATTATTATTTCAACAGAAAGGTATATACAGCACTGAAGAAGAAGAAGAAGAAACAAATTTAAAATAACACTATTCCGATCCAATTAATTTTTACAGCTTATACTTTTTTTTGTCAATACAACAATATTTACACAATTTTATTGACATACGATAACAAAGAAAAAGTATATAATCCAATTACGTTAACAATATCGGTAGTACAAAAGAATAAAAGGGCTGAAATCGATGATTTATCAAACTCACCGGAATTTCCGTCGGAGAAAAATATTGTCTACGCTGTTGGGTATTTGGGGAAAAGGGCGATTCGTCGGGAAAGTGCGAGAGAAAAAAAGAGGGTCGAGGACGAGGTGTCGTCGTCGGTGCGTCGTGTTCTCCGAGGGGCGCGTGTCGTCGGCAAAGTTCGCAAAGGCAATGAGGTGCGGCGGCCGGTCGCCGCGATAAACATCGCCGCGTTGCGGCGCGCGCAAAAAAGAGACAACGGCGGGCCGCCCTGCACCCGAGCGAGCGAGCGCGATCTCCATAACAACCGACACGCCACAACAGCTGGCTCGCATCATCGTCTCCCAAAGGCTATATTATACCACCCCGTCTGTTTTTTTTTTCTTTTTGCCGATCGGATCCGCCGATCGCTTCCGCGCGCACAGACTACGCTTTGTCTCCCTTTTTTTTTTTCTGGGACACCAGTGCGTGCGCTCTTCGATTTTTTTTCCCCTTTTCCGCGATTTCGACTCGACATTCTCTTCTAAACGCCTCGCGTGTGCGAAACTACTGAGCGTTGCTCTTTATTTTTATGGAATTGCCAGCGACAAAATGCATTGCTGTATGTTCAACGCATTCAGCTCGAGTGAGAGACCGCGGCTGTCGCGTACAGAAATGATTGATTGACGTTTTTCTTTTTATAATTTAGTTACTTCTAGATTGCAATTGAAATGCATCATTAATTTTATAATTGGCTTAAAATTACCGGCGTTGTATGTAAAATATTGAAAAATTTGCCCCAATTTTAGTTTCACACTGTATGGTCATGGTTACAGTCCGTGACATACTTGTTGTGTTAACTTATGTACCAACGAGAATTAATTGATGCTTGTGCTTTATTAATGCAATGCTACGAATTGAAAATGGCGTAAAACAATCGTACGAGGAGTTCGAAGTTTAATTTTTTACCGGATGTTATATGGAAATATTGAAAAAACCTATCTGTTTGACTTCGATAACTGCAAATATTATTTGCTTACGAAATTCAATATCTACGTGAAGTTTTTTTTTTCTTGTAAAATCGAACGTGCGCACGTATATGTTATTTGGAAAGAAAATAAAATGTAGGCCATCCGATAAGTTTACGTTAGCTAAAAACTACATACTTAATCGATTGCTGAAGTAAAGCTCTTCCAACTGAATAAGTAATTATCTTTCACTTGTGCGACATCGCAGTCAACAGCTATAGTTTACCTGACTTATATTATTTTGAAAAAAAAAACTAATACATAAATTTCACCAAACAAATTTAAATGTGCGTGATCAAATGACGTTTGAAATTGTAATTTACAAAAATTCATTGCACCACTCAATGCACCATCAATCTCTAGGTTGTTCCGCATTTACTCGGTACATTTGCTGTATCAAAAATAACGTAAGTATACCGTAGAAGTCTGAAATAATTTAACACAGTGCATATATTACTCAACTGCTGTCAATACATATTTAATTATCCTACGCTTCTCCAAATAATGGAATTGTTTATACAAAACCCTTTCAATTCCTGCTGTTCTCCTTGGTCTACTTCCGCCAATTCTGTGACTCTCTTATCTCGCAAAAACAATGAAATTTTGACGATTGGTCCCGGAAATGATACATCTATTACACGCAAATGCGATAAACAACGTTGAGAGATAATAAAAACAGCAGTGCAGAGATTCACATTTTTATTTAAGGCGTTTACTGTTCACGATACTAGTTATCTATTTTATAATCCGGAAAATTGCAAGAACAATAATAAATTGAATTATTCGTTTAAATGTTTATTAAAATAAACGTTTGCACTACCTGCAAATAATATCTAATTCAGGGAGTTATTCTTTATTCTAATTCAAAAGAAGTTTTATTGCGTAAAGCATAATATATTTTTGCAACAAAAAGTTAAATTTTTTACACTTGAATTATACTTAAATTTATTATTTATTTTCACATTATTATGTACATTTTTGCAAAAATAAAAGAAATAGAAATTTATAAAAAAATTATTAAATACATTTTGTTCACATTTATGTCATTGGAAGTTCACGTATAAATATCTATATTTTTTTTTTAATTAAACCTTATGGGTTAAGTCATACAATTAAAATGTAACATTGTAACAAGAGAATCAATTGAATACATACACTTAATTAATATTTTGCAGCAGGTGAAAAAGTAAGAGTTAAAATATAAAAGTTCTATAAAACAGTAATTTACAAAAATTCGTCGCACCAATCAACTAGACACTGAAAGCAGTCATTTGATTGTTTCGTGTTTGCTTGGCACGTATCCTTCATCCATTCTTGAAATAGTTCTTTGTCCTTTTTGAGAACTAAAAATTGACCAAGCACCACGTAGGCCTAAAATAATTCAATAAAATGAACGTATTAGTCAATTGACGTTAATACACTAAATGGTATATTTATTATATAGCATAAATAACAAAAAAAGTTTATATAAACTCACACAAACCTTGTCAAAACCTGCTGCTTCTAATCTTTTACCTAAGACCTCTCCAACTCCAGCCAAATCTGTTACTGGCTTTTCTCCCATAGGTTCTGCTACAAAATTCTTGTGCTTTTGTGATGTGCTCGACATTGTGCCTAAAATAAAACGATTTATTTTTAATTTATTGAACAAGAGTAGATTTATCACTTAAAAATTATTGCAATTAAAGATATAATAAAATTTTTTTAAATACTATCAGTTCTTTATCTGTGCATATTCTTTTATTTGATAAAATGACTCATTGTTTAGTCACTAATGATTATAAAGTCTAACCATTAATGATAATAAAAATTAATAAATCCAAGGTCTGTAAACTCTTGTAAGATGCTAAGACAATACAAAGAAACTTAATCTACTAATACTAGATGAAATTACTGATGAAAACATTTTCAAAATTTTGAAAAACTTGAAAGTATGCACTTATACTTCATTTCTAAGCTTAATTCGAGCAGCTTCAACCAACAGAACCTTACAAAAGCGTTCAACTTCATCGCATTTCATCGACCATTTTACGCGGTATAAATTCGTCCGATGATTAATCGGGAGAACTCTGTAACGGTTAACCTTTACTTTGTTTGTCACACAATCTTCCTAATTCTTAACGCACAATTCTAATTCTACCGATGTACTTACTTGTGTTTGAGTAGTCGCTGTTGCTGAAAAATTCGTAAACTTTTGCAATAGTCTTGTGGAAGCTGAGTTTTCGTTCGAAATCGGACTTGGAGAGGAAGCCGTTAGACACACGCCAAAATGCAAATGGGTACCGCCGAAATACGACGAGGGTAAGGAGGCAAGCTTACAAACGCAACGTACGGCGTTGTTGTCGGCAAGAGGCCTCATCGGGCGGTAAACAGTATACCCCCACTCTTGACCAATAACGTCATATATATATAAAATATAATGCTCAGAAACAGATAATTTCTGTTTAAATTTATGAGTGACATGAAGATAAAGTTAAAAACAAAAGCTAAATTTACGAACTATTCTGAACTTTTTGAGAATGTAGGTAAAAAAACCCAGTCGGTAAATATTTTGTGCCTTTTCAAATTTTTTTTTAAGCGGATTTTACAGTTTTTCATGGATATTTGTAATTTTTACCGATATTCAAAACGTCCCACATTACCGACACTCGTTTTAACATAAAATATAGATAAATAGACGGTAAAATGGTATTGATGATTTACGGGTTTTATACGTCTCTTTGGATATTATACAATTTTTAAATATACACAATGTAATATACAAAAATGTAAACCGAAGTTGAATCTTATCGAAATGCCTTGAAGAAACGCTCGTGTAACAACAAAAGTAGAAATCAGTATGGCATTCCCAAAAGACTCCCACTAATTCCGTTGCAGAGGAGAAAATTCAAAGAAACTGCTTAATAGCCGTTCTGGTCACGTGCAAAACACGCGTGAGTATTGAAAGTACACATGGCGTAACCTCATTCAATATCCAACGCTCTTGTCATTGGTTTTGTTCATTTATTTTCATCAAAACTGGCACTCTAGAGAGCCTTCAAACTCGTATGTACCGACGTACTAATAAAAATATTTTATCGTCGACTAATGTTTATGTCATCTTGCCCATCAAACTTAACGTTGTCAATGCGTTTGTTGTTAGGACATGGAGCCGGAAAACGATTCGGACTTGGAGGAGACAAATCCGGTCAGCCAAACTTTGACAGCGATTAGTAATGAGGAATCCGAGGATCTACGGTTAAACTTTGATTCGGTGACGCACGAAGATTTGGAAGCGTCAGGACGACGATACTCTCAGGAGCCGCCGAGTGCCGAGCTCTTTGTGGAGGTCACAACATCGCCAGTCGAGGACGTTGGAACCTCAGCGTCCCAGCCCAAAAACAATGACGATCCAAAGTCTCAGCCGACGAATAACGAAAATTTGAAGTCTCAGAGCGAGGATGATGTTGCTTCGAAATCTCAACCAGAGGTTGTTGCTTCGAAATCTCAACCAGAGGTTGTTGCTTCGAAATCTCAACCAGAGGCTGTTGTTTCGAAATCTCAATCAGAGGCTGTTGCGATTACAAAATCGCAAGATGCAGAACAATGTTCCTCAAAGGCTCAAGTTGAAGAAAAATGTTCCTTAAACTCTTCTACTGATGAATCAAGGAAACGTAATGCCGAAGAAGACATTGAACCAGTCCTCAAGCGACTACCTTCCGATGTTCCAAGTTGCAGCTCTGATTTGATTCACATAAACAAGGATGAAGTAAGTAAATTATTCTAATCCTTGATTAAACTACTTAAAATATAATTGAAAACTAAAGTCTAAATTTTACTTTATTATTTTTAGTTCAAGATTGGTCGCAAACCAGAAAATGATGCAGTTATAGTTAGTGTTTTGATATCCAGAAATCATTGTATAATACGTTATGATAAAAATACAAACAGTTGGTCAGTCACCAATTTAAGTTCCACTGATACATTAATTAACGAGGAACGTCTTGAGCGCAACGAAACTAAAGTTATTAATCACGGTGATGTATTACAATTGAGTTTGTCTGACGAATTTAAATATGAATTTTTGTTGGTCGAAAAAGGATCGGAATCTGTCAAATGCAGACGTGTAGAATCAAATAGTCCTGGTGTTGGACAGGTTTTGAATAAGCAAAGGTCATTTGTTGATATGCAAGCAAATGAGAGGATTGATCTTGAAAAACAACTGACAGCAAAACAAAAGGAGCAAGAGCAGTTGAAACAAGAACTTGAGAAGTTGTTAGAAGATCAAAGAGTTACCAAGACTTGCAATGAAGAGTTAAATAATCAAATTATTGAACTACAAAAGAAAATTGAAGTTGGTAACACATCAGAACTAGAATTACAACAAAAATATCGTGATTTATTGGGAAAGCTAGAAGAAGAAAGAAGAAAATTTGAACAACAAATAGCAGAAGAAAAGCAAAGATGGCAAGAAGTCATGAGGCAGTCAAAGGAGGACAAACAAAGAATGCAGGTGTCAATGGAAGAAAAAATGAAAGTATTAAAAGAACAATGGGAGAAGCAGCAACAAGAAGAAACGCAAAAAAAAATAGATAAAGTGATTCAAGAAGAGAAAAGTGTTCAAACAAAGATAGAAAGTGAAAAACAGTTGTTGCTACAAAAACTAAAAGAAATGGGAGAAGCTTTGAAAAAACGAGAACAGGCCCAACAACTATTACAGCAGCAGCAACAATTGCAACAACAGCAACATATAAAACACCAACAACAACTGCAACAGCAGCAACAACAGCAGCAGCAACTACAACAACAATTGCAACAGCAGCAACAATTGCAACAGCAACATTTGCAACAGCAACAATTACAACATCAACTCCAGCTCCAGCAACCTAAGAAAGGTAATTTATTTTATTTTTTTTTTAATTTAAATATTCAATTTTGATTTGAAATTTTTCTTTTGCAGTAATATTACAGCCATTTCCACTAAATATGATGAAAAACTGCATTGTTGTAAAAACCAATACGAATGGTCCAAAACTTCCAGTATTAGAAACTATTGATTTGACTACTGAACATCCGAGTTCATCAAAGAAAAGCGGCCAGGATGAGGCAGTAATTGATAAAGTTAATCACATTATGGATGAACAGTTAACTTGTAGTATATGTTCAGAACTTTTAGTAAGAGCTATGACCTTGAATTGTATGCATACTTTTTGCCGATACTGCATTGAGTCTTGGTTTAAAAGACGTAGAGAGTGTCCTAACTGTAGAACATCTATAACGTCTATGACACGATCTCTTGTAGTTGATAATTTTATTGAAAAGATGCTTGAAAGCTTAACACCAGAGCAAATGAACAAAAGGAATCAGCTTGTTGAAGAAAGACGAAGTATGTGTTTTTATGTTTGTTATCTTTATATTTTTATGTATGAGATTTAGTATTATATTAATTGAAATCTTTTTCAGGATTAACTGCCATCCAACAAAGAAAAACGAGAAAAAGATAGAATAAAATATTTTATAAGCAGAAGTTATAACATTTTTTCGTTTGATTAAAAACAACTAGTGAAATAGAGTAATTTAAAAATGTTCATGTACTTTTGTAAAAAGTCTTGTAAGTTATTTAATTTTTCATAGTACCAAGAAAAACAATGGTAAAAATAATAATTAAATGCTTTAAATTATTACAAATTAACTTTAAGAATGTAAAAGCGGTTTGTCGCTATTAAGTTTTTTTTGTATTTTTATACTAAAAATATTGAAAAGAATCAAAGTAAAAGCGTATATTTTTTAACAAAATTACCAATTAACATTAGTATTATTTCATCGTTTAAGTCATTTAAGGATGGTCGTGAAGGAGTTTTGTATGAAATTACTCTTATATTATATGTATATATATTTATAATACATTTATTTCGCCAAATAATCGCATTTCAGCTAATAATACACATTGTATTTTTTTTATTTATTAAACTCACATGTACTGAATGCCATTAGCAGTAGGTGAAATACTTTTTTCTTTAACTTGTTTATTCCAAATGCACTTCATACTAGCAGAATGATAACTAATATACTTTTGGATAAACAAAGTCTTCTGTACTGTTTTGCCTAACTGGGTAAATGGTATAGAATTTTATGTACAGAGGAATTAGAAGGGTAGAAGATTAAAAACAGTGCATGAGCTTCTTGAGCTTCGACAGTGACAGTAGGTAATAGGCTGTGGTTGCTCTCGTTGTCCAAAAAGGCTTGTTTTTTTTCGACATTTCCTTATAAAAACTGTCCGTGTATGTGCGTATTTACGCAGAAGCATACGTCTTATTAAATTCCCAATTCCATTGATCTGTTAAAATTTGAATTGTTTTTCTCAGATCGTCACAAGCTAGAGTAATAGCTATAAAATTTGGGGATTAGAAATTTATTTTTGCATCGCTCTCAAGGACTTGGGAGCAGCACCAAACAGCCAAAAAAAGGCTGAATCATATTAGAAATGAGGTTTTTTTTTTGTCGACAATCAGTGTTTCTGAACTTTCTTTACGATTTGTACAAAAAGAAATATAAACTTAATAATTATTTAAGATAAGTTCGAATATTTTTGATCGCGTAACTTACAGTATAATATGTATATATTAATAATTATTTACAGAAAAATGCAACTTAAAACATAATATTTAACTGAGATGTCTTGTTGACTACATTAACGAGTTCCATTAGCAACTTTTTTATACTCTCTACCGACTTTGCTCCGCTTTGTCGACTGATTATTAATCCTAAAAAAAATAAATCACTTAGAAGCACAAATAAACAACTGTCTAAACGGCGTAAAAGTGTATTTCATCGTTTCCGCTTCCAAAGAGTAGCGTTTATTGATAGGGATGGGAGAGAACCCGATTTCTTATTTTTTTTTTTTTTTTTTTATCCAAATCATTTGTTTCTCCGAAAAATGTTGCTCCGAAATTAAAAAGAAAAGAACAAAGCGCCCGACAAAAGAGCAATGCGCACCGACGACGGTTAGGCCGTCGTTAAACAGTATAATCATTTGAACGCTCAACAAGTCGTTGCTAGATGATGATAAGCCTCCTCCTCTCGTCCCGCGGCTGGTCCGCGTTAATACTTGAAGTATCGATCAAGCTTGGCGGTCGGCTTATTAGCAGGTTTGATCCATTTGTGCGTGTGCGCCCTCGTCGCCAGTCAAGGAATGTCGCCGCTGCTGACCGAGGACTCGTCCTCCTCGCTGCTGCTCGACGAGGCGGAGGTCTCTTCGGAGATCATCGCCTCGCCGCCTGCCTCCTGCGGCCTCTGGCCGACCTCCTCTTCCTCTTCCTCCTCGTCTTCGTCGGTCGTCGATGTCTCGAGTGGGCCGCCGCCCTTTGCAACGGGCCCAATGTGCGTCGCCGCGCCGCCGTTGCTGACGCCGCTGCTGCTGTTGCTGCTGGTGCTGAGTGTCTCCGCGACGGCGCTCGACAGCGACTGCAACGTATCGTCCCAAATAAAATCAAGTAATGCTTTTTTACGCCGAGACGTTGGTTTTTTGATTACAGCTCTGTAAGGATAAGTAGAGAAGGTGTAAGAATAACGACTGACCGAGGGCTTCTACCGACTTTTTCTAAACGATCGTGCACTTTTTGATGGGATGAAAGAGGAGAAACGAGAGTTTGTTATCGAGAGCTCTCGTCGCCACGTTAACGAACGCCCACTACAGCATCGTCCCCGTGAATACTCTCTTACCTCCGCGTCTCGGACGACGACGTGTACCCGAGCACAAAAAAGGCAAGAAAAAAATCAGCATCCCACTAATATCGCGAGTGGAAAGCGACTTATGTTTACATAAAAAATCTCATGAGTAGTCGTGTTCTCGAGCTTGCTCAGCGCTACTCACCCAGGTCTGCTCGGGCACGGGGGTTGCGTTGGCGGCCACGTTCCTGCGTCGTTGCAGGGGCGTCGAGCTGCAGTTCGGGCTCCAGACCTGCTCGTCGCTGGGCGCGGTGGAGGGCCGGGTCGCCGGGGTCGCGTTCTCCGGGACGACCGACACGCTGTTGGAGCGCGCCCGACTGCTCAGGCTGCCGCCGCTGCTATTCGGCGCGGTCGTGCGCCTTGGCATCGAGAGCCTGAGGGAGCTCTGACGGGCGACCAAGCCACCACCGCTTCCGCTGGCCTCGCGAAATCGGCGCGCGCTGTTCGGCGTGCTGGCCTTCGTGTCGCCGGTCACGCTGCCGCTCGACGTCTCCATGCTCTCGGTTATGTCGAGCGTCCACGACACCGAGTCCCCCTTCTCCACCATGTACTTGACGATCGAGCAGGATTGCTGAAAAGATCGAATTTAAGTATTGCGAAATCAAAGGTACTTGGCATATGCGGTGAGTGTTGATGGCAATTACCTCGGACTTCTGGGAACAGCTGGACTCTGTGGTCTCCGAGTGCTCCGACGGCCCCAGGGACTTGGACAGCCTCTGCGACTGGGGCGTCAGCTGATTCGTCAGTACGCTCACGACCTCGTTCTTCTGGCGCAGCCTCCAGAGCAGCTCCTCGTTTCTCTGCGAGAGCCGCTTGTTTTGCTTCGACAACTGGTGTATCGAGCCCATCAGCACCTACAGAAAAAAAAAAACGAATAATAATCATAAGCATTAAATAAACAATCGCGTAGCGTCTGACGATAATATCGTCAACAAGAGGCCAATTAGAAAGCTCGTCCATCCCGGTTACCGGTTTCTCGCTCTATCCTCTAACGATCAATCGAAAGAAATTTCCAATTTTCTCGAAACTCCTCATTCCCTCAATTACTTTACAGCTTCATCGAATGAATCTCCAGTTTTTACTGCCAGTCCTCCCAATTAAGAACAAATAGAAAAAAAAAAACTAAACCCCGACTAAATCCATCCGTTCTCCAACCAACTCCATTCCAAGCTCACAATATACCTCTCACTAGCATCCTAACGAGCACCCCCCCATCAAAAACATCAAAAGCCACGAGAGAGAGAGAAACTTAGCCGCAGCTGTAACGCTCACCTCGTTATCATGAGCAAGCTGTCGCTCGAAGCTCTCCTTGCTGTCGAGCTGCGCCTTGAGATCCTCGCAGCGAGCCTCGAGCGCCTCGCAGCGCTGTCGCATCGTCTCCTTCTCGTCGAGCTCGCGCCTCAGTATGTCGACCTCCGAGCGCAGCTGTGCGCTCTCCTGGCTCCTCAGCTCCATCACCGTGCGCAGCGACTCGACCTCGGCGAGCAAAGCCGTTTGCTCCGGCGCAACCTGCTGCTGCTGCTGTGGTAGTAGCTGCTGCTGCTGCTGGCGGGTCAGGGCGAGCTCGAGGGCTGCCTTGTACTCGCGCTCCCGCTCCTCGAGCCCATCGGCCCTGCGTCGCTCCTCCAGCACCGACTGCTCGAGGCTCGCCTGTTGCCGCTTAACTGGTGGAGTAAACAAAGTGGATTAAGATGCCGATGTTTATGATGTATAAGGGGGGCAACTGGAGCGCGAGATTACACGCGATTATAGGGTCGTGCAGAGGCGACGGGCCTGTTCTCTCTCTCGGCGCGATGAATCTCGGCCGCGCACTTGCCCGGCACACACGTACGCCTCTCCTACCCGTTTTGTTTTCAGGGTCGCCGAGGAGAGCCGCGTCGGTGTTACGGAGAATAATCGAGCCTTAGTCGAACGACAATGAAAGGGGGGCTTATGAATTATGCAGGTGTACACGGGGAGGGGGGGACACCGACGTCAGACGCGCGCGGGTGAGAGATCGCTTCATCGGGGCCGATCGGTCGGGCTGCATCGCTAACGTGTAAACAAGAGCGACGATCGAAGGGGGAAAAGGAGAAAGATCGCTTGGGTGTAAATACGCGGCGCGAGCGGTACAAACGAAGAAATAGGCATACGAATGTGTGGCGGTTGTATTCGCGCGTGTGCCGTAATGCGCGTCACGTATATACGGCTCTGTGTGCCACTTGGATGAAAAGCAGAAGGCGAGAGAGAGAGAGAGAGAGAGCAACGCACGCTGAGAGTCCGTTTTATATAAACGAGCATAAAACGATGGTATAGGGCTATCGAGGCCTTCCCCAGTTCTTCCTTATTCGCGTCTCGATAGAAGTCGCGACGCGGTTCTTGCTGGATTAGAGCCGATCTATACGGGGCCCGGCTCAAAGGCACCTCTCGCGGACACGCTCGCGTTTGAGAACGAGTCGTTGCACTCTTGGCTCGGTTTCAAAAACACCGCGCGCAAAGAGCGATATATAGAGAGGATTGGGAGGTGCACGCGCGAGATTAAAAATTTCGCAACTCTCGGGCGCAGAGAATAGATAACGGGTGGGGGGGGGGAGCAATAGGAGGAAAATGATGACGATGATATTTGTGGCTATGCAGCCTTGTGGCTCGAGAGACGGCTATTTATAATTCGGGAGAGAGAGAGAGAGAAAAAAGGAAGCGTCACTTCGATTCGCGTGTACCGCGTAAACAGACTCTAAAAATACAAGCGGATCTATAGGCTAGCCAAACTCTCCCTCCTCTTCCAGCTGCATTTGAATTCGGGACTCCGAAGCGCCTCTCTCTCTCTCGCTTTAGGCCAGCGTTTAGAGTCAATAAATTCGAAGGGACGTTAAAGTTTGAGTTTACATACGCAGAGCTTGGGCAGCTATCGGATTTTTCTTCGGTTTTACGCTCGTACACGAGGCGACGGATACCAGAGGCCCCCCCCCGCCAGTTTTATTCGTCGCCCCAGACGTCTCTCGTAATCGTCAAATATAAGAAAAAGCAAACAGTCCCAGCGGTTATATCGACGATCCCAAATAAAAACGATATCAATCGAACGCCAAGATAAAAGAATAAAAGAAGAAGAAAAAGGTTCGTTAGCCAATCCAGCTAAGGTTCTAAAACACGCGTTTCTCACTCGCGAGAGAGTACAGCATTGGCATTGCGCAAGAGAGAAGATAAGGCAAGAGAGGCGCGCGATGTTCGAGTGCGCGAGTGATTAACGCGCGCTTCGAATCCCTGCCATTTACGCCAATCGCAACGGGCCCAAGGCGAACTAGCGCGAGAGAGAAGGCGATATGTCTGCTCTCGTGTTATTATACGCTCCGAAATCTCTCTAGTCTCGCTTCCGTGGGCTTGCTGCTCTCTTGGCTATACACAGTATAACCGGACACTCGAGGCGGCCATCCGTTTTTTTTTCTCCGCGATAGAGACACTTCCGTAACGCGACGCTGCCCAAGGTGTCTCCTCGTCGTCGTCGCGATTCTGCTGTTTCGCCTATTTTTTTTTTGCGCTCTGCGTCCCTCATCGATGCTACTGCGTCGCTTCTGATTTCGCGCGCGATGTCTGCGATGTTGGCGCGTATAAAAAACATTTCGTTCTTTCACGTCTCCCCGGGCCGTGAATGCTCTGCGTTCATGAGTTTTGCGCAGTCTCTCGCGTAACGGGTTCACTGGCCGCGGCAGAAGGAATCGTAAATCATCCCCGTGCGCAAGGCACTGACCGATTTTTCCATTTGGCAACATTACACCACGTATTTGCATATAAGAAGAAAAAGTTCGTATACGTTGAAGCCCCTCCTTTTTCTTCCGATTATCTCGTACACGTGTAGATCGGTATGGGCGTGAAGAATAAGGAAAACGAACGAGAAACGCTTCGTCATTGGGGCTGAATAAGATCTGCGCACTTACGAGCCTCGTGGAGGTTCTCGAGGGCTTGGATATGCTCCGCCCTCTCCTGATTCAGCACATCCTCGACGCTCGTCTTTCGCAATCCGAGGTCCTCCAGTTCGGATTTCGTCGCGAGCAGTTCGCTCCTCATCCGCTCCAACTCGTTTCTCAATCTGTCGCTCGGATTGTTCTCCAACTGTGAAACAACATCGAAACACACACATTATTATCAACATTTTCCACAATAACTACAAAAATTAAATAAATAAATAAAAATGATGCACAACTCAAACAAGTTCGACCACCCAACATCCTTACCTCTACATTCTCACAATTCCCCCCAACAAATTGTACATAAATTTTATCTCAAGCATACACACAATAATAATAAATTTTCGCTCAAACAGCATAGCGAGCAAGCCTATCGTACAGCCTCGAATTAACGCTGCCAGAGAATCCCGAGAGAAAACCACAGCAGCGTTGCAGCGGCAATTATAGAATCCCGATAGAACCCAGAGGAGGGAGGGAAGGGAGATTCCACGCGCTCAGATAGCGGCGAGGGGAAAAACCGTAAGTTTAAGCAGGAGGTATAGAGCAAAAGCAACAGTACACGGAATTAACCTAAAAAGAAGAGCAGTACTACAACACAGGCACACAGACACAGGTTGTGCTCATCAGTAAAGCCAGCCGGCCGAGAAGCATACCTGGCGCGTGAAGTACTGGACGGTGACGGCGAGGGCCTGTACCGTGTCCTCGGCCCTCTTGGCCCAGCCGGGCTCGAGCTGCTTGCAACTCGGCTCCTCCGCGACTGCTGCTGGTAGCAAGTCAGCCTGGCTCTCTTGCTCCCGGGTGTCCTTGCCGGCTGGAGCTGGTGCCGTTGACAGAGGCTCCCCGGCAGCGGCATGATTGATGATGTTGGTAGGCGCATTGTTGTTGTTGCCGATGTGGTGGTGGTGGTGATGGTGGTTGTGATTGCTGTGGTTGTTCTGATTGTTGTTGTTGTTGTTGAGGACGACCTGATTGTTGAGGACGGGCGCGGGCGGCGAGTCCTTGCCGACGACGCCGGCGCCGGCAGGGCCGACCGGCCCCGTCGTACGGTTGTTGCTCGCGTTGTTACGATCTGCAACTGGTCCATGCGAACGATCGTTAATAATCATTATTTCATTATTTCATTTTTGTTTCTTTAATGTAGCTTTGGCTCTTTATAGGTGGGGGGGGGGGGATGTTGATCGGTATACTTTGGAGGATCAAAAAACGGATGATGGAGATGGAGGTGTGTGTGTGTGGGTCTCATACTTTTGATAATTTCGGATTAAGGACGCGCGTCTACATAAGCGATCGGCGGCAGGATAGCTGCTGCTGCATCGCTGGGGGGGGAGCGGGTGAGTGGTGCTCTCTCCTTTATCACGCGACTGTCAGCCGAGTCTTAAATGCAGCTAATAAGGTATACTATTGCCATGTTACACATCACAACAGCGATGTCGCGCGCCCGATAACCCCTTCTTTTTCCCCTCTCTATTTAGATTCAAATTGGACGCCGATCGTCATATTTTATTTCGTCACGTCTCTCTCTCTCTCTTTCGTCGATCCGCAAGTTTCGCTCGTCATTTATCTCGCGATACACAACACAGCAAGAACCTTACTTTTTCCATGTCTACGGCCCCGGAGCTTCTTCGCTCTCTGTGCCCGCCTCGCTTTGCGCTTCATATCTCCTCACATCCTCGAGCGACTCATCTGCCGATTCATCGTCAGCCGAGCGTGTAGCCTCTACTCGTCATCCCAGCGTAAGCTCTCTTTCCTCCAACGCCATAATCCGCCGGAGCAGCAGTAGCATCAACGAACGTATCGAGCACATCTCGTTCACCAAAACGGTACACACTCGCGCCCACTATTTCTCACATCTCACATTGCTCTCTAAGCTGCTATGCACACACGCGCGTCCCGCCTTGCTTTTCAAATTCGCAACTCGCCCCGTCCCCAACTTACGCGCAGTTTCTCCGAAGCACGAGAACAATCAAAAAAAGACACTCGAGCAAGGTAAATTCCAATCGAAGCTAGTGGTATACCAAAAGGTGCCAGAGACGTATACAGAGAGGCGCGAGGGCCGAAAATTAGACGAGCAGAGAGCTGCTCTTCGTGGCACGCGCGAGTGCCTTAGCGAGCGTCGGCTGCCGACTGAATTAGCGCTAGCGCTACTCGCGCGCCCGAGGAGCTTCACCTTGGCCGCGCGCTCGCGGCTTCCCTTCCTCGGCCCGTCTATGTACGCGCTATCTCTCTCTCTCTCGCTCGCTCTCTATGCGGGCCGAGACTCTTTTTTTCCTATGCCTATATACAAGCGGCGATCGGCAAACTATGAGGCACGAGAAAAAGAATCCGATTTGACTTTTTCGTGGTATACGTCTATACGAGAGAGTCGATTGGTCTTCTTTGTTTTTTTTGGGATTGTCGAGTCTTACACGGTCTTCCCGGAAGTGACGATCTTTTTCTTTTTTTTTTCTTTTTGGAGTTAGGGCGGGGCGAGCTGGATTATTGACGTTGCGATAAAAGAAAAGTGAGTTTTTGGTGAGTTTATTGCGAGCTTGTGTCTGGGCATCGATAAGCTTTTGGGTAAATACGGCCAAGTGGCGTGGGTTATCGTTGATTCGTATAAAGGATAATAATGAGGCGGAAAATTCGCGAATGAAAATTCATAAGAGTCAGTCGTTAAATCGAGTTTGCCCGTCCGGCTGCCAAGTCGGAAAAAGACGCAGTTACGCGGTCGATCAGTCGCGCGTATAGATTTAGATAAGATCAAAAGTATAAAATAAACAACTTTCCTTTTCTCTCTTCCACAGCTAATCGCAGGCCTGTATAAAAACCATAACGCGCGAATTTGTATCGAATTACGCACGCATATCCAATGGAGAGCCATCGAGCGAGTACACGTCGGATTTACCGAGCCATTAGCCTCCCAAGCAGTCGATATACATTCGCTCCGGTAAGTCAATCCGGTGTACAGCTGTGCAAAGGCGTATATCTAATGCAGAAGAGAGAGAGAGAGAGAGCCTCGGAATCATCGATATACCCTCGCTTCTAATTGCCCGTGTTTGCATAGCCAATTACCCTTGGGGAGAGATATTTCTATTAAATGTCCCGCATTTGGAAACGCACCCGTGTATAGTGGGTGGAGTAAAGATAAATCAATCCCGCAGCGGCAACATCGGCGACGATTAAGCAGCCAATTTATAATCCCGCGGTAAGCGCACGCGCGGCAATACGACCGGAAAAACGCGAAGGCAACAACGCGAATGTCCAGGGGGTGGGGCACTTTTTGCCGCGGCGAGCCGCTTTCTAAACTCCTCGCGCTTTTATATCGCACTCGCGCGGAGAAGTGCGCGACATCGGGCGACGATCTCTCGGGCGCGTGTATACCCCCCTCGAGGCTTCTTCTCTATATAGGTGTGTCCGTCCACCTGCGCGTATAAAACCAAGTTCACGGGGTACACAGTACTTTTGATTTCACGCGCGTGCCCATCGTCAACCGGTTTACATACAAAACGCGCACGGTAGCCCAACGAGCGAGACGTTTTCCATTTTTCCACTCGCCAGAGACTCTGTCAAAGCTGCAGGAGGGGGGGAGGCGCTCTCTCAAGGAGGGAGCAGTGAAAGTTTCGTCGCGCGGCGCCGCTTTCTTCTTCCGGCGCGGGTATATACACGAGCCTAAGCTGCCCCCCATCCTTCGTTCCGCCGGGGCTTTTGGCCAGGGCGCCCGAGCTCGTTACGCACGTCTGGCCGCGCCTGACCTACACTCCGACTGCCTCCCCCCTCCTGCTGACTGGAGAGGCTCCTAACTTCTCGTCGCTGTGAACGTGTGTGTGTGTGTGTAGAGGCGCGGGTGTGCCTCGCTTCTCCGCGGCGCGTAACAGTTTATTTCGCGCGTAAAGCCAACAGACCGAACTTCTCCTCCGGCTATACAGGCCGCGAACACCCGTGGCATTATATATATGCGCGCATGGGGTCTGTGGGAGGGGCGGGGGGAGAGCTAAGAGAGGAAGAGGTGTATCCTATTTTCGCGGTGGTTATAGAGGCTTCTCCGATCTTCGGAGCGGAATTGTGTTTGCGATACATGTTTCCCTGAATTACATTTTTGGACATGGGTGTAGCGTCGTCGGCTGCCGATTTATGTATCGGAGACTTTAGGGCTGTTGGTGAAGCTTTTTGAGTTGTTTAACGATTCGTCGTTATTCGTGCCGCGGGAATAAATCGAGCGACGAGATACGTTAAACGAACCGAGCCATATTCGTCGAATCGCACACGAGTTGATTGTAAGCGTAATTAACAGCGCCGGGCGCGTGTACATTTAAAATATATATAACGAAAATGACGAGCAGGCCGTGACGTCTGAGACAGTAGCTTTGAATGCTAATCGACTACAATAACAAAAAAAAAAAAAAAAAAAAAAAAAAAGAAAAAAAAAAAAAAACAAAAAAAAAAAAAAAAAAAAAAAAAAAAAAAAAAAAAAAAAAAAAAAAAAAAAAATAAGAATCATCGAAACAAACCCAACCCTATACCACCAACATCCTTGTTCTCGATAACTAGAAAAAACTCCGATGCACATCTGTCACATATTAATTAGGAGAAATAAGCTCTCGCAAACAGAAAAAAAAAAGTAAGGAGGACATCGACAGTATCGGCCCGTAAGTCGCTGGCAAAAATACGCGCATTCGCGACACATTTAGCTCGCGCGGGACCGCCCTATACGGTCAAAAATTTCTCAAGCCCCCGCGCAAAAAGGCCCGTCCCGACATTCTTTCAGCACCGCTTAGACATAGGGGGGGCTTTCGAAGAGCCGCGCGAACGGTAAAAACAATTTTTCCCCAGGGGGGGGAGGGAGAGCGGCTTAATCACTTTCGCGATTCACATGTGTATGCGCTGCCGCCGAGATTAGAAACTCCGCGGAAACACACACGGAGAGGCGTGTGTAGCTTAGGCCGTGCGCCTTATTCGTCTAACGAGTGAGAAGAGAAACGGGGACGCGCGCTTAGCCTGGCTCTTTTTTTCTCTCTATCGCGCCCCGAAAGGCTTATTAGAGCGGAGGAGGCGAGAGACGCAGAGATACACATCGGTATTCCACGATTCTACCATTGTCCTCCTCCGGCCACCCTCTGCATACTTTACATTCACACGCGCCCGCGCGAAAGAGATGTTTATAAATGGGTATTTATTTCTTGAATTGGACTTGGATTGGGAAGAGAGGAGAGGTGGATTTTTTTATAGTAATAGAGCGAAGGGGATCTTGTTGACTGGAGTATTAGCTTTTGCGACGTGGAGCTACTTTTTTTTCGAGCCTGTCGTTGAAGTACCAGAGTGGCGCGAATGAAAGGTTAATTTCGGATTTGATTGAAGTGAGCATTGCCGCTCGTGGAGTCAAGGAGCCGTGGAGCTCTCTATGTGCTTTAATTATTTTTCTACATAGAGGATTACTGTGATAGAACGACGGCGTTTGAAAAAAGGGTAAGGGGGGGTAAAATAATGTTCATTAAACTCACCTTTATTAGTGGTCGCATTCTTCTGCTTGGCGTTCACATTTGACTGGACGCTCTTAATGCTCGGCGCTTTCCTGACCGTCGATAGATTTGTTTCTGTAAGCAGCAAGCAAAGACCATCAATTTTTAAGCAAAAGAAAAAAAAAGAAAACCATTGGAATGCCTTTGAAAACATTTTCCTTTTTTTTTGCCCCATTAAACCCATTAAAATCCAATAATAATCCTACAATAGGCTGAACTAGAAACGCATACAGGGCTAATCGATTTTCTTATTACATCAGTGGGCTAATTCGTAAATCGCTCTCGAGGAGCTTCCATAGCCTCTAACTCGAAAAGCAATAATAAAGTGAGCCTAAGCAGAGCAGAGCAGGAAGTACCATAAGTATTGGTACTTAATATTGTAAAAATAGAGCCGACGCGTGCGTATGGTTACCAGAACGTCTCTCTAGTCTGTGCAAGCCTATACTTCTTAACATACCTCTCCCCGTGTCTGTTAATAGCCGTACGCAGAAAGCCCACCCTTTTTCCATTATCCGACTGAATATACATTCCGCACTAATCACAAAATGAAAGGGAGAAGTAACTCGTGGGTTATCGACATTGCTCACCTTCGAAAATGGCCATTATAAAGGTAGTGGCCATGACCGATGCGTCCATATCCTTTAAGCTATCGCAAAGGCGCAACTCATCAAAATAACGTAGAATCGGAAATGATCGAACGAGCCCAATATCACCGACAACAAAATAACCCACTGCGGGAAAATGTTTGAATTCGGAAAAAAAAATAAATTCCGATTTCCCAAAGGCCCGAGAGATTTATAATGACAGGCTACAGGATGTTTCACTCGGCGTCTTCCTTTTATTTTCCTTATATTTTATTGTGCTGATGGATTGCACTTTCTAATAAAAGTTTTATGTAGCACGACTGGAAATTCCGAGGTAAGGGGGAGGTTAATAGTCGATTCGACGAGCGAACTAATCACTTTCAATAAAAATTAAGAAAAAAAAAAGAGAGAGAACGTAATAAAAGCAATAAACGGCGTATCCTACAGATCAAATATTGTGTTACAACCTGATTGCGGTGTGAAGCTAATTTAATTGCCAGCGTAAAGAGCGCGTTTTCTAAACTATCCCGCTTAAAATTGCCTATTTTCTTGCCGGGGGCCGCATGCAGTTGGGAGCAGCAACGTCCGGCTCTGGTTATTTAGTTAACGGCAATAACTTTTTACACGGCCAGCCCCCCCGCGGTCATATGATTAACCTATATACTTAATAAACGCGCCGGCCGACCGTATTATTACCGAAGCACGTATACTTTACGAGAAACATCTTCAAAATAATCATAAAAAAAGAATTCACCGATTTTTCTCAAGATTATACAGCTCGTCAAACACGAAAGGAAATATCAATTCTAACATCAATAATTCACTCGCTTACAGTTTTCCAAATATCAAATCACGAGACTCCATAAAAAATAATGTCATCCCGAAAATAACACCGAAGCGAAACAAGCCATTAACGTCAATCTCAACGGTCGATCTAAAAAAGAAAAGGAAAAACAAACGCGATAAATGGAAAATCTATTGCGCTAGAAGGCAGAGCCGTAAGTCAATGACAAAATACTCCTCGGCATTTCGAGCAACACACGAATTTTCCACGCAGCCTATCGGTCCGATCCATCAGGCCCGTTCTCCGAATTTCCACATTACAATACAGCTCCGGCGGGCCTCCCGTATTTAGACAGTGGGTGGGGTGGTAAGTCGGCGGTCTCGAGTGGCCGGCAGGCGCCAGCGGACGCGCGCGTACCGACCATTAAACAAGGGCGTTGGGCAACTTGCTCTTTTCACAACACACTGACACGGGCAAAAGTACACACTCGGCAGTAGTAATACCGGCAACACTTTCCCGCCGGCTAAACGAAAAGACTCTCCGGGCGACGTAGAGCAGAGTGTCCCGTCCTGAACGCGGGAAAAGTGCGAAAGCATCTGAGAGCGTCGGGCGTGCCAAGGAGGCCCGTGGGGCAAGGAAAGCGAGCCGGCGTAAGTGTACCGTTAAAATCCGAGCCGGCGAGGCGCGCAACTGACCGCCTCTCCTCGTTATGCCCAGGCTCTGGAGAAGGGGGGATAGTCCGAGTAGCGGCAGCTGGACTCTCTGCTCCTTTTTATTTCAAGCAAAAGGCTAATGAGTTGTGCTTCGGCTTCTCTCTCTCTCTCTCTGTAAGCACCCCTCGATCTAAGCTTTCCTCGGGCGCTAACTTTCCTCGGGGAATACGAATACCCGTTTTTCTTTTCTATACGTTCGAATTTGCCCAACGGCACGTTGTCATTTTCCCACTTAGCGTGTGTGACGAGAGAAGGGGGGGGGGGTATGATCGACCATGCGTTTTTCCCTTTTCTCATGCACGACGAATCGCAATCGGCGTGAAAGCTACGGATAATAAAGCCCCCTCCTGTATCGACTGCACTTTTCAATGACCCCCCTACTATATCTATAACGTTGCGAAGATTAAGACTTTCGAAACGCTCTCAACGCGCGTTTCTCGATATGTATGGAACTCAATCGAAAGGTAGAGTATACAGCGTTTGTCCGTCACATTCCCATACATTCATCATTCACGTAAATATTCACGCGTACGCGTACAATACACGCGCGGAAACATGAAAGCTCACGAGAGCGAGAGAAACCGCAAAAGCACGATTTAGTCGCATTATATACATATTTCCTCTCTCTTGCCGAGGGTGTGCATATCTTTTAAGCGGCTACGTATGTATATATGTGCTAGCGCGAGTGGAGAAAGCGACAAAAGTTAATAATAAGCGCATACGCGTGCCCGGCCGATATAAATTTATCTCTCTCTCTCTCTCTCTCTCTTCTCGAGTATAAGCCCCTATAAGCTGCGTACTCGTTTAGCTAAACTTTCGATCGAATTGAGGCAGATCTTTGCGATAGGTTGCAATGCCGTAAATTTAGCGCGACCGGCCAATGAATTTCCTTAAGAAATAAGACTTGCACCACAAGCTTTTGTATGCGTGTATCGAGATATGACGATAAGATTTTAATATTCCCCAAAATTTTTCTTTATAGATTATCAAAAAATTTAACATCCGACTTACTGTTTACGTTGCCGTTGAGCTGATTGTTGTTGGGCTGGTGTGGGTCGATGCAGTTCTTCCTCAGTGGCCTCTCTGTAAAAACAAGAGAGCAGACGATGCATTAGCCACGCACAATTCGTTCGTTTTCCTTAACCCGTACGCACGTAATACATCGCACGTGTGGTCGTGCGTAATTATCGATATGGTTCCAAACGAGTATTATACACCCAATGCAAAACGTAAGCGCAGGACGAGAGTGGGGGGAGAAGAACGTGTGCGTAGTTGGGCGCATCGGGGATTTACGGCGCATAAAACTCGTTGCTATTGTTCGTGATGTATTCCGGAATTTTCCGTTTTTCCTGCACACACACACAAACCTCCCACCGCTGGTAATTATCTTTCCCAATCCCTCTGCTCGATGTGTGCGTATGTATATACCTGACCCACAAGTACCTGCCCACGGAGCCGGAGCAAATGAAGGCTCTCTCTCTCTCTCTCTCTCTCTCTCTCCGGGTAACCGGGGGCCCCGCTATAAGGCGCGCACGCGCCGTGACGAACTTATTTTCACGTTTATTTCTCCGCGTGCGGCTTCGTTCTTTTTTTTTCTCTCTCTTCTTTCTCTGCTCTATTCCAACTGCGCGCGTTACAAAACACCAAACCGCTACCGGCCGTTTTCTCCCCGGCGAATCCGACTTACTCAACCTTCTTCTTTTTTTTTTACTGTTTTCGATAAAACGCACAAAGCCTCGGAAAAGAAAGACACTAGTTTCTTTTATTTCCCTCTTATCAACAAATCTCGAAGAAAGACCAAAAAAAAGGGGGAGAAATAAAGAGTTTCATAACATAATATCCTAGCGGAAGTATGTATATATAAGTGGTAAGCGCGCGCGTCGGGAAAAGGTCGTGCTATCGCATACAAATATTTCCACGTTTCGTAAGTCTCCCCCCCGGAAGAGTTTAGGAAGGAGCATCCTTGAAAAGCTCGCCCCCCCCCCCTCCTCGTTTCTCGTTGGTCTGTGTCGCCGGCCAGCAGCCGGAAACTCGAATTAATTGTGATGCGTCGCGCGCGATATATTGCGCGTCGAGCCGGGTTATAATACTCTCTCGACTGTTCACTCCAAAGAGACGATGTCTCTCTCTCTTTCACCACGCGCGGAAGGGGGAGGGTCGGTAATGCGAGTGAACCAGGAGGAAATTGACGCTCGTTTAAACATTTATACAATCATCGCGCGGATTTCCAGCGGCGTGTAGAGGAGAGCCTCGATAAATCATGTCTTGCGGGACGAAAATTACCGAGTCAGCTGTTTTTCGAATCGTATACATATATGCAATATTTTCCAATCGGCACTGTAATCCGAGTGCGGATTCGTATAACAAGCAAAATAAACGGGAAGCGAATCGCCGAAAGTAATTTCTGGGGGGGAATGTCTACCTCCGCGTTTGAAGCTGCCGAGTCTCATCTTGGACTCGCGGCGCTGCTCGGCGACGCGCTGGAGCTGCACCTGGGCCGGGGTAAGCCGGCCGCCGGCAGCAGCACCGGCCCCCCCGTTCTTCGACGTCTGCTGGCCCATCTTCTGTCACAAACTCTCTTTCTTTTCTTCTCTCCTTTCTGTTTTAATGTCGATGCAGCTGGTTTATCTAACGCACCTTCGTCTCGTCATCCGAGCTCGGCTACTCGCGCCCGAGCGAGAAGCGACGAAGCAGCTCCTCGGCTCGTCATCGCTTCTCCGCTCGCTCGACTCCATTATTCGTTGTTCTTCGGCGCCTCCTCGCGCACGCTTCTTTGCCCATCTTCGCCCGGCACTTTTCACACTGGTTCATTTAGCGGTTTATCGTGTCTTTGAATTAAGCCACTGTTATTCGCGCGTTTAACGTTTGCGCTTTATTATCCTTGTATCACGGGATCACTGAAAAATGGATGTTTATAATGGTCGCGCTGCGTGAGATTTTTGTGGTTTTTCTTTTTATTTCAAATCGCGCGATATTATTTTATTGTTTGTATATAAATTCACACGCGACGTGATAGAGTTGTAAAGTAGGTTGAAGCGATGAAATGAGAAACAGTCGCGCGCACACACACACACAACGCTTCATAATGACGACGTTTACAAATGATCATAACAACGGGGGTCGTTGTTTCTTTAGAAGAAGAAGGAGGAGGGGGAATAGTAGGGAATATTGCGTCACGATTAGGTAAATAGAAAAGCCGTCTCGGAAGGCGGCGTTATGGAAAAGCGCGAGATCCGCTGCTCTGGATTATTCGGGCTGACTCTCCTCCGCTTTTAGACGCCCGGCTCTGCGAGAGTTAGCACTACCAAATTCCTGCCGTTTTACGAGCCGCTCGGCGGGCGTTCTTTCAAGCTAAAGGCCCGCCCGGCGTAACGCAGAAGTTTGAAAATAACTTTTGTTCCATTCAGCTATATGAGCGCGACCGAAAATAATGCTTCTTAACGAACGCTATATAGGCGCTCTCGTTCTCGATAAACCCCCCTCCACCTCTACTCCTCGACAGCTGCCCGTCTGCGCTCGTCATAACGTTTCTTCTTCTTATTTTTAAAAAAGTACTACGTTTGCTTTGAATAATAAACGAATTGCGAATTCAGCGATTGTTTTGTAATATTAGTACGGCCTGTTGAAAGGAGGAAAATTTATGATTACGCGTTATGGCGACTCGAGTTTCTCTGTCGAGTGTAGTGTTTTTTTTTTAAATAGGCTTATAGCGAAAGATTGATAATTAATGGAAAAACGTTAACCGTAAAATGAAAAATTTGACTTTTAAAAATCCATTAATTACACGTTTACCCATAAGCGCGCTATGCGTTTATTAATTTTAGCAGAAACTCGAGAGCCTCGCGCTGCGTACCCACGACGCTCATTAGAACTTGAAACTCTCGTTCAAACGGCCAACCGTACGCGCGCACGGAAAACGTATACACACGTGAAAATAACAATTTTAGATCAGCAATTTTTGAAAAAAAAGAGCGCCCGACTAGAAAATCCCAAAGCACAGCGAAGAAAAGAAGGAATAGATTTTTAAAAAAAAACTCAGCCTTTAGTGCAAAAATCCGTATACTGGTACCAATCAACCACTGTAAGAAGGGAGATTCGAAAAGAAAAAAAAAGCGCAAAACCCAAAAAGAGAATATCCCAGAGGCAATTTCGCTCGCTCATTTCAAGCTTTCTCATGCGGAGAGCTGGGAGATCGAGGTAAGGGGAGGGTAGGGCGAAATAATACGCGCACCGTGCGCCGGTGTAATCAGGAGAGCGGGGGAGCTGCTGCTGCTGGGAGAGAAAGAGAGCGCGCAGCCGCAGAAAGAGAGAGAGAAAGAGAGGACAACGACGAGGTCGACCGGCCGGCGGGCAGGTGAGGAGCACGTGGCTCCTGCACCTGCCCAGAGAAAGGCGAAAAAAGGTCGGTCGCCTTTGGTGGTAGGGGGGGATATTACTTGCTTTCTCGCAGCGGAAAAATATAACCGTGCGCGGGGGGGGGCTTCCCCGCGAACTCGCCGTCGACTTTCTACGGCCGCGTGTGTATACGAAGCTTCCCCCGATAGATCCACGTAGCTAGACGATAGTCGAACGACTAGTGCTCGCGAGAGCTCGCTTCTTTTTCTATCTCTAGTCTTTCGATGATTAGCTGCGCGTCTATGGTGCGTGCGTGTGTCTTTCTCGGTGGAAAAAAGGGGGGGGGGAGAGGTTGCAACGTGTCTGTCGCTTTTATACACACTGCGCGCTGCGCTGTCGCAACTCTCTCTCTCTCTCTCTCGCGCGCTCGCTCTGGATGCGTGTATATATTTTCGGAGCGCGCGCTGCGACGCAGCTTCTGTGTGTTTTGCGCAATCTGGAAAACGTTTCACGCTCCCGTTTTCTAGGGCAGAGACCAAACGGCCCCTCACTGTACTCACACCGTCTCCCTCCTACTCCTCCTCCTCCCGTGCCCTTTATAAACTACAGGGGCGGGCAGGAGGGGGGAGGGGCTGTAATGTAACGCTACCTCGACTTCCGACTATTGTTCGTTGGCGAAAGAGAGAACCGCGCGCAAAGTTCTAGGCCGCCGGATGAAAAGTCGTCGGCCGCGCGCGGCTATCCTACAACCCATTCGAGCGTGTGTACATGTACGCAAACGAACTATCTATACGTATAGGTGCTCTGTGTGTACGTGCATATAATCCAGCGGCAGCAGCAACTCCCCTCGTTCTCTCTCTCTCGCTCCGACTCTCACGGCGCATAAATTTATTCGGGCGCACGGTTCTGCATTATAGCTATCCCGCGGCGTCTCGCCCCCTCTCTCTCTCTCTCTCTCTCTGTCGCATTCTCTCTTTCTCTCTCGCTCGGCACTTATATATCCCGGTCCGCTATGATAGACGCCCCCTCGCCTCTCCGCCCGCGTTACCGTATTCACCGCACACACATGCATACACTTGCTGGGTACAGGGTTTTCGCGTATGTGCACTCGTCAGCCGGCGATCTTTCAAGGTCAATCACCGCTCTTTTACACTGTACACGCTCTGCTCCTCTCCTCCTCCGTTTCCTTCTTTTTAAGCACCAAAATTGCGATTAAAATTGAAAAAAGGAGAACCACAAAAATCTCACACCGACGCGTACTATCGCGCGTGATTCACTACCGGTGCAAACTTAAATGTTAACGCGGACAACACAAGTAGATAGGACACGCGCACGGAGCTCCACAGCGCTAAACACAAGCCTGTTTAGCAGTACCGAGCTTATCAGCCTCTCCGAACACATAATCCTTCTCTCTCTCTTACTCTCAACGGTGCGTCGACCTCGCACGGCCCAGTTGTACTCGCGCTTATAACGGCGGCGCGCATATAAACTGGCGTTGTCAAGCCAGAACTAAAACGTTGGCAAATGCACTATATAGGCAACAGACGCGAGCACAAAACGCGCACAGAGACACAAGAGTAGTGGGAACACAGTGGGGCCCGATATCCGAGCTGGCGCGTACAGGTGAGTTGCGTGGACTGATCCTCCCGAGGACTTTGAACGGCGTATAGGGTCACGGTCGACAGGCAGGGAGAGAGAGAGAGCTTGGTAGCGTCTGCGTGTGCACAGAGAAAAACAGCTGTGCTGCAGATGAGCAGCAGCTCTCGGTGCGATAGGGCGCGTTGTGCACTTGTGAGAGAGCCGTAAATTTTTCGGCTACACTCCAGACAGCCGGTTCGTCAGTAGGTCAGCTGGGCCGCCGGCACGGAGTCCTCCCTCTCTCTGGCTCTTTCTCCCGCGGTGGATCAAACTCACTTGGCCCCGATGTCGAGAGCCTACTGTGCTCCCTCTCTCTCTCTCTGCTCTCCGCACGCAGTTCTCGCGCGCACACACGCTCTCCCTCTCGCGCCCTCTCTCACTCCCCGGCTGGCGCTTCGGAAATAAACGAGGTGTGCTGGTGGAAGCTCGTTCCGCGGGAGAGAGCGAGAGCCGTCCTCTCGCGGGTGCCGTTGACCCGTGAGCAGCAGCAGCAGCTGGTGTGCCGAGAGCGCGCGCGCTTGCGCTGCCGCGACCGAGAGCGCTCTGCCGGCGTCCCAGGAGCGCGACGACACCGAGCTCTCTCTCTCTCTCTCTCTTTTTCTACTGCCGTAGAAGAAGAGCTGGAGGAGGAGAAGGAAGACGGAAATATATCTATACACGAGTGTGTCTCTACGGGTATTATACCGTGTGAGAAGCGATGCAGCAGCAGAGACACCTTCGACCTCTTTCTCCCCCCCCCTCCGCACGTATGTGTGTGTTAACCGACCACAGCCGGCGCGCGCGACCATTCTTACGTAAACGTCCTCGATCTTCTCCTCTCCGACCTCCCCCACCTCGGACCGAGCGAGCGCTCCCTTTTTTTATTTCGCCGCGTTCTATATTGGCTCCAGCAGCAGTGTACAGCGATTCGAGCCGCTGCTGTGTACCTATATACACTCCCGATTCGCAGCAGCAGAGCCTTCCTACATTCCTCTCTGCCCGCTGAATCGGCGACCAGACCGGAGGATGTGTATACCTATATACACGCGCGCCCGAGAGCGCTCACGCGACACAGGGAGGTATAGTGAGAGGGAGACGAGGTTTCCGGCCGGCGGCCTTCCCTCCCTACTCTCTCTCTCTTCCCCTCTCTTTCTGATTCCAAGTGCATATGCAGGCTCCGTGCACCGGCCTGCAGATATATAATGCTGACTGAATAAAAGGGATTCGCGCAGCGTATAGCCGTGTACATACGAGATTCGACGAGCACTACCGAGCATTGCCGATCAACGCTGCACCTATATACAACCAGTCGATCCACCGGCGGGGCTCTTCTCTATTGCCCTCCCACCGACTGACCGTCAAAAGCTCAAGGATTGTACATAAACACGCGCGCGCTTACACACATATAAACGCCCACCCGCGTGGAAAGACCTTCTCTCATTGTTTAGAGTTCTCTTTCTCTCTCTCTCTCTCAGCGATGGTGGTTTAAATGCCGGAGCCTAACTAGGCTACATCAATTTTCAAACGACGAAAACCCTGTATACCCCTGCCTCTGTACCGAGCGCGTATTGTTTATTTTTCATTTTGGAGCGATAGTCGCTCCAGTTGCGAGTGAAAGTAAAACGGAGCAAGCATACGACGCTGTACGTTTATATAGATGCACGAGAGTCGGCTTATTCGAAAGCCGATACGAAATCCATAAATTTAAGCGCGCGTATTTTTTTATTTGCCTCCTCCCCCGATCCGGATAACGTCGCGGCGAATATCATCGGCTACGAGCTAATTAAGCGTGTAAACAAGTTTTCCGAGTTAATGCGAAGGCTAATTAACGCGCGAAAGGTGTAACTGCTATCGACGAAATTAAAATTGACGTTTTATTAATCTTATGTAGCCGCGAGTAAAGTTAAAGGTATGTACGAATTTGGAGAGACTCGATACGACTGACATTGGCGAGCGCTTATTTACATAGAAAAAAAATGCGGTGTTAATACCAGAATACGTTGATTGCAACTAATAAAACACGTTCCTGTGTGGACCGAGAACATCGAATGCAGAGAGGCCAAATGAGCCGAGCGAACGAGATGAAGCGAGGGGCAATCGGCTTAACGGTATTCGCACTACCGCCGCCGCGGCTCCATTCGAATTCTAAGCACATAGGCGCAAGCCGGTTCTTAACTTCTTTCATGCGGGCAGAAGCGCAACGGTCAGCAGCTTCGATCCTTTTGGCGCAGGTATACGATACACGGGGAGCTGCAGATGTGCAGCGCGCACGCCCCATTTGCCGTCGCTGCTCGTGACTCGAATATTCTCTTGCCAACAGCTTCGATTTTCGATATCTGACCTTTTTTCTTCTTTTCTTTTTAATTCTATCTGGTTTATATCCAAGGAGGATCGGGCTCTTGATTTGCACGATATGTTTTTCTTTCATTGGCTAACGAGAAACGATGGTTAGAGTTGAGAGAAGAAATATTTACTTACTCAGGGTTTCCTTGCTGTTTGCGCTGCTTAGGTCACTTGCTGAGCTGCGCACGGAGCTTCTGGCTGTCTCCTGATTTGGCGAGTTTGTGTCTGGACGTCCGCGGATTCTTCTAAAACATTTATAATTTCAAATGGTAAACTTGTTTAAAAAGCTTTTTTAAAATACATCGTTGTGAAAGTTTTAATAGACTTTTGATTAAATGCAAGTTTTTGCAAAAATGATGTCGTGCCTTGATCAATTTAGCAAATAGTATTAATCATTCATATTGACGGCTACTTCACTTTATCATCTAAGCTGATCGGTTCAGCAGCTGATTATAAGTACGTAGCTTCTACGACCGTTATTAAACATTTTTCAAGTCTGCTTAAGCTGTGTTTATAAACAGTTATAGTTCAGCAATTTTAAATTCTAAAGCCGAGCGGTAACCGACCGTTAGACGAATGATAAAAGTTAAAGCGTTATTTCGAAGCGTAACGCCTGAAAGTTGGAAAAGTTTTAATTAAATCTTTCTTGTAAAACTACGAAAGTACCTACCGTTTATCTTTGCTGTTGTTGGCATTATTATTATTGTCCCCAGGTGACCTTCTCGTCGAAGAAGTCGACGCCGTGGAACTCGAAGAAGTTCCAAGATTTTGTAAAACTCGCGACTTGACTTCTTTTTTCAAAGACCTGCCGCGCTGTTTTCCCGCTTCTATCTTGTTCATCACAGCATCCCAGCGGCCGTTCTTTCGTTGCTGCCTCTGGAGTCTTCTTGGCTCATTTTCTGACTCTTCTTTCGCTGAAAAATTAAAAAAAAAAACATTAATTACTTATTAAAAAACGAGAATAAATTTCAACGAGTTATGAAATTATTAAAAATATCGTCTAACCAATATTCTGGTTCGACTCGATCATCGTCTTGATCTTTGAGATAACGTTTCTCTTTGGCATTTTATACTTCTTGAGCGGCGCCGAGTTCTCTTTGTTGCTGACGCTGCTCGACTTTGACTTGGTCGCCGTATTCTGCTCATTCTTTTGGCACTTGATCACAGTCACTTCTGCGGTCGATGCAGTAGATTCCATCGTATCATTTAAAACGCTCTGCGGACTCTGCATGATCAGCAAAGGCAGAAATCAACGATTAAACATTATTCGCGATAACAGAAAATACATACAAATTTTTCTATCGTTCAAACGCCAAGATAAACTAACCAGTATGTTTTTGGATGACAGAGGCGTCACAGGCGTTTTTTCTCTGGGCGAGGGCTGACTCTTCATGGATATCTCAGTGTCCCCGGTGTCGCCGGTGTCGGTCGTGTGGTCCCCGTCAGCATATCCCTCGGCGTCGACTCCGATGCTGTCCAGCCGTTTGTCGATGTCCGAGTAGATGCCCGACGAATCCATCTCCTCGCCGGGCTCGAAGCTCGCGCAGCGGCGCTCGTTCGGCACGCAGAACAACGTGCCGTCGATCACCTGAGCCCGCCGGTCGCCCCGCACGATCTCCTCGTGCGCGTCGGCGTCGCTCTCCGTGAAGAAGTCCGAGTCCGTCATTGGGTCTTGTCTGAAATTCGAATTCGACCGCACGGCTCAGTGAGCGTCTCTCTCTCTCACGCGCGCAACTCGATCTTTCCGCCGATCGAGAGTGATCCGGAAAGACGAGGCGTCCTTTGTCGCGTTACTACGATTGTCGAGCGACAAACCTGCAAGCGGCACTGACGATCAAACTGGCGGGGGGTGCGACGGAGAGCGGTTCGGCGCCTCGACTGGCGGGCCTCGAGTTCTCCCCATCTCCCTGGTAGCCCGCCTCGAGGCTCGTGATGCTCGTAACCGAGGTGATGAAGCTCGTGGGCAGAGTGTGCCCGCTGCTGACGCTGCAGCGCGTCGTCGGCTCGCTCGTGTGCTCGCTCGTCTCCGTCGAATCGATAACCACCTTTTTCGGCGATAGCTCGGCCCCGTTCAAAGCCCGATGCAGCGGGCTCTCGATACACTTTTCCGCCTCTGGAATATAATGAAAAATGAGGTCGCGATAATTTTTAGCACAGAGACACAATGTATACATCAAAGAATTTGCACAAAAACAAAAAGTAAATGTGTAAAGCCACTTGCGAGGCCTGCTTGCTTGGTACACATTCAATTATAAATCTCGTATACGCACCGTTCGAGAGGGTTGCATCGAGCAAATCGATTTCCTCGTCGACGATTATCACACCGGGCTTAGGATCAAGTGGCAGTTCCTCGAGCGATGGGCTCCTGTCGTGGGAGGGTATGAGCGCCTCGATTGACGGCAGGCAGGCCGCGATGTCGAGATGCCGATTGCCAGACAGCACCGAGTTATTCTTGCCGCCTAGGAATTTGCCTGCAACGCCAAGTCAATTGACGCACTCGTACAAATGCTCTCGTGCATATATGCGCGAGATGTGCGCATACCTGAATTAGCATAGCCCGAGAGGTTCTCGCAGGAGGGGGTTCGCGAGGACTCGAGTGCGACGGTGAAGTCGGTCATCTGATCGGGGGTGAGGATGCCCAGGCTCTCGTCGTGCTCGAACGAGTTCTGCTTCGTCAGCATCAAGTGGTGCGGCGCCGTGGCGACCGGCGACTCGATCGCGTAATCCGGTAACAAAGCACCGCCGCCACCTCCTCCGACGCCACCCGCTTCTGCGCTGCTCACGTCCTCCCGCGACTCCTGCTTCTTCATGCACGCGTAGTTCGTCAGGTCCTCCTGGGAGCTGCAACATTAACATGCCGTTTTCATTAACGATTCGAGAAGAAAAACCGAAGAGTATGCGAGATCGTTCGACACTTACCATAAGAGCCCGAGCTTATCATCGTTCAGCCGCATCAAGTGCTCCGTCTCCTTGTTGTCCGTCGTTGCGCTCCATATCGACGATATCGAGTAATCGTTATCCCCGAGATTATCTATAAAGATGATTGAAACAAAAAATAAGTATACGCGTGAATAAATAATGCAACTCGATACGCGCGATATATAATTACCGCCGTTTCGCTTTCAATTATATAGCATACCACGCGTCTATCTCATTACGAACGCGTAAATTATGCGACGCTGCGCACCTTCACGCCCAAAATAGCCTCCTAAATTTCTTAATCCCCCCCAAACCGCCTCGAGGAATTCGAGCTTTAGCCGTATATATGTTTATCCAAGCGACAATTAGCATCCGCACGAAAGTGGGTATATACTTTATCAAGCGGGCGATTAAGCTTAATCTCGAATTTAAAATTCAAATTCGCGGGACGCGGAGATAAAGACAACAGCACGAAAAGAAGAAAAACACCTAAACAAAAAGAGCGCAACAATTTATATATACCTTTGTTAATCTCAGGGGAAATACGCTCGATCTTCGGCTGCTTAGCCGGAACGTCGCCGACGGCCTTGCCAACGACGACAAACTGCGGTTGCTGCTGCTGCTGTTGCTGCTTAGGATGAACCGGTCCCGTGCTGCAGTAGCTCGGCGAGCGTCGATGACCGATGCTGCCGATCTTCGGTGGTCCGAGCGACCGGATCTTCGGCAGGAGCGACGGCCTCACCGTCCTCGGCAGCGGTATCCTGCTCTCCCCGGCGTTCTGCGCAAACAAAACGACACACGGATAAACCACCAATTAATAATCATTACAGTCTAAAAATGAAGATTTAAAAGTGTATATAAGGATAAAAAGAGAGACGTCTGCGCTGAGGCCACTCCCCTCGAATTACTCGCTGTATGTATATACACACACACAGAGACAAGAACTCTTTTTGCCAGGCTCTTCTTGTGCAATACAGAGGCAACGGGAGGCGAAGTGAAATGTTCGCGGACCCGCCGGCGAACAACGGTTCGTCTATATATCGAAGGAGAGTATATACAGTTCCCGGGCGCGCTTATCGCAGGGCTACCGAGAGAGCGTGGTTTTGCACGCACTTGGAGTTTCCGCGTCGCCCCCGCATTGCCAGAAAGAGATTCTATCGCGTCTTTATACACTCCCTTTTTCACTCTCACTCTGCAGAAGCTGTAAAGTAATCAAATGCCTAGTTCAAAACACTAGACATTCGATTACTTCACACGAATAATCGAACACACACACACACTGCACAGTTTGTTTATTTTATTTTCCCAATGTTTACGAAATTTTCAAAAGTAAACAATGAATTTTAAAAGTAAACAAATCCTAGGGGGAATACACACTGTACAGTTTATTTTTTTGTTCGCAATGTTTACAAAATTTCCAAAAGTAAACAAAGGTTGCACTGAAGGCAACGATCGTTTTTATTTTTTGCTTTTTTTTTTTAAAGAGAGATCGTTTATTTCGGAACCGCAGCTGAATTTTAAACGAACGAGAGCTGGGGGCAGACGCTCGGTAATTTGTCCGGTTCTCCAAGTGAGACAAATCAGGGCAATTTTCAAGCGCGTAGGCACGCAGGCCACAGATCGAGATAGAGAGAGCCAGGCACACACGGCTTTATTTTATTCCAGTCGACACCGTAGCCTCTGCTATAGAAGAGAAGAGAGAAAGAGTGAGATCGAAATCAATTCGACTCTCGTTCTCGTCTGCCATTTACACGCACTCGAGTATTATGTGTTTATGTAGATTTATTCTCGTTTTCACGCGTCAAAATATTATGAGAGGCTTATTCGTCGGAGTCGGGCACACACAAACACGCGCACTTGGCGTTTGTCATGTGTCAAACTTGAGAATCGGAGATTTATGTGCTTTTAGTCCTGATTTGATAATCGCTTTTGATAGCGGTTGCGACGTACGGTACGATAATAAGAGGCGTCGCCTCTGCTATGCAAGAACGAGAATACCTTTGAATGATATATGCAGGAGAGAGAGAGAGAGAGAGGCATAATTGACGAGTTTAATAAATAGCGGCTCGCCAATAGCGGACGCCGTTTCTTATTAATTACGCGCCGGCCGATGTATACCGGCAAGCACTATACGACGACCATCGGAGCTTATTAAACGCATTACTTTTCCCCGAGATCGCCCGTATAACGCATTCTTTATCCGTTACCCCATCGAGCCCAATGTGTATATATATGCGCGTGTGCGGATCGAGCTAGTTTTTTTTCGCAACTCATTGCGATATCTTACAATATTATCCCTTTATGAAAAAATAAAATCTAAACGAAATCACAATCGAACAATTACCTCGCCTGTGCAAACTCAACAATACCGGCATTCAAAATTAACCGCGCGTCATTATAATACCCTATCGTCGGCGATCGTACCGAAAGACACAAAAAAAAAAGCGGAGTCCGATAAAAAAGGCGAGCGAACAAGAAAGTCATTCTATAAAATCGTCACACGCCCCCTCCCATTCTTCGAGGCGCGCGCGCGCTTAATATACTTTGGTATTCAAGCTGCGAAGCCAAACACACACAGCCACAGACACAAAAGGCGTAAGCTCTCATCGTGACAGCACAATTATGCAAACGACAAGCAGCAGCGGTATATACTTCGGTACGCGATCATGGAATCGAAAAATCCGTCATCCCCCCGGGCACCTGTTAGCACAAAACGCGCGTATCACGATATTGCCGGCGGCACTGACGGAGAGAGAGAGAGGAAGGGAAAGGGTCACGAAATCTTACCACACGCGGCGATAAGTAAAAAAGAAACACGGCAAGTAGGGAAAAAAGAAAGAAAGAAAAATGAAGAAAAAAAAAAGACCGGCTGCCGGTGTGCAAGACACGCGAGAGTGTCTCTTGCGCCGCGGGCAAAGCGCGGGGGCGTCGAACTGCCGCCGCGCGCATATGCACGCACGCACGAGCGAGCTGGAGACTAAAAGCAAGAGCGAGAGAAAGAGAGAAAAGGGAAGGAGTAGGAGAGCAGCGCGTCTCTGCACGACACGAGGAATAATTATATTCGATTACGGCTTAATTTCCGCTAATTCGAGTCGCCCACTCTCGACTCCCCCCCCCATCGCCACCCCCGCGCGAGGCTTCTTTTCAGACGGACAGGAGGTGTCTCGTTAGAGCGTCGCCTCTAAGAGTAGGAAGGAGGAGATGTCGAAGGGGGCAAGCGGGGAATTACGTAAGCAGCTCTTGAGAGAGAGAGAACTCTCCGCGCGCCATTTGACCCGGATCGCGATCGCTGTACACCGGAGAAAGACTTTCGGGCCGATTTTTACTCTGGTTCTTCATTGTTTTAGCGATCGAGAGCTCGTGCTCTGTTCTCTCTGTTGCGAAATTACGAAATTTATTATTCGGTCCTTATACTGCGGGATTGGTGTATATACGTATAGGGATTGAGTGTGGTGTAATAGGAGCGATCTCGAGAGAGACTGGCTTGGCTGTAAACAAAGAATTTAATTCAATCGTGTATAAAGGTATCACACCGAGATCGGTTTACGCTCTCTATCTCGCTGGGATACATCGGAATTGGCGCAAACAGGCTCTACGAGGAAGTGATTATATTGGAAGAATCGGATGGAAATGCGTCGAGGCCGGGACAGGATTACGTTTTTTTTTTTTTTGTACAGCGCTGGGGCTTAGTTGTTTGTTTAATGAGAAAATTGTTACTGCAAATCGTGAAGCCTCGTCAAAGCATATCGCAATGCCGGGTATATTCCAGGAACGATATCCTCCGACGTTTATAACGATAACTGCGCTTGTGCAGGAACGAATTGGAAAATAAAAAGAAAAGATGCTTAGTCGCCTACGAAAACGGAAAACAATACTTGATAAAAAAAAACTTGATAGATGTTGCAGACGGTCGTATATAGGTGTCGAGTGCGCTCAAGTTTATGGCAAGCTCTGTATTAAAAAATAAAAGAGAAGAAAAAACGAAGAAACAAGAAGAAAAACAGCGACTAAGCGAAAACGAGGCGCAGATAAGAAAAGAAAACTAAGAAAAGACAAGACGAAGGAGCTAAAGTCACGCGAGCAGGAGAAGCCGTGTAAATGTTTGAGGAAGAGTTCGTCGCGCACAACAGGTGCACCGCTCTCTCGTCATTCCATCCAAGCCAAAGCCTCGACCAAGCATGCCTGTACTATTCTCCGCGCCAAAGCAGCAGCAGCTGCTAGCCACGTTTTATTATCACCTGGAATTCGCTCGGTCAGAGCCGGCTTGTCAGCCATCTGCGGCTCTCCCCCCCAGCAAATTTTCCCAATCCATCCCTCTCTCGTGATTGCGAAGAGTAAAAAAAAAGAGCGAAAGCTCGATTGGATCGTTGACATTCAAGCAGCATGCTCAACCGGCCATCCATCCTCGCCGCGTCATTAATTAAGCCCGCTCCTCATAAATCCCCAAGCGAAGTTGTCACTCCGTCCTCGTCGGTATATCCCCTAATAAGCTCGTCAAACCGAGAATCCGACAACGACAATTACGATCCCACAAAACTACTTCTTCCCGGTGAAAACGACATTGACGGAACATTTGACCATTTGGAATCAGCGCCGCTTTTCACCTCGAACGCGGAAGTATATAAAGGGGACTCTATAACACAGGGTGAGAGTATAGTAGTCGCGTTGGCTTTTTTACACCACCGCAGTCAACAACAAACCAAAGACAGACTGCCCCGTTCGCCGGAGGATAGAGAGAAATATGTCATCGACCTCGTCGACGCGATTATACGCGCGAAACCGCTCTGCGCGGAAAAGAGAGAGAGATGCGGGCAAACGGCAAACGGCACGCGTCGTCTACCCGTCGTAAATAACCTTAGAGCTCGAGCATTTTCCTCTCGAGTGTAAAATTGTATTAGTCTCCATATGCCAAGTACACGCATGTTTCGTTAAAAAAAAAAAAAAAAAAACTGTAGGGGGACGGCGATCGGTTTACCTTTCGAACGGTTCTTACTATCGATCTCCGTGCTCTCTCGAGCGCACACGCTCGCCCTCGGTCCGCTATGATTAATAGCGTAAGAGGGCAATACGTACGTCGATATCTCGATATATATACGTCGTTATGCGATTGCCGGGTAATGATAGGCTTTTTCGCGAGTAACGCTCCTCGCCGAGGATTCGCGGAAGAAACGCGAAAGCTCGATCGACCGAGCGACTCGCTTCCTCTTTCTCGCTCTCTCTCTCTCTCTCTCTCCATTAGACCGGGTTCTCTCTCTCTCTCTCTTTTGCGGTGATGTATATAATACAGTGATTTTTCACCCTCGCGCCCGCGAGAGAGCCCCTTGTGATCGATATGCCGCTAGTCGAGGAAGTAGGACGGATTGCCTCCTCCGCGAGCGCGCGCGCGCGCGCACGTGTTCCTTTTTTTTTGTGAGAAAATAAAATAATCGATCGGTGGAATTAATTACGATCTTATCGGTACACAGACACACAATTGCTTCTGGCAAATTGCCGGACTGTCATATGCCGATGCGTCGCGATAAACGCGAGCGTCAACGTTAATAATTCAAAGCCGGCAGAACGTGTCCCGCTGCATACAAACTCTGAATGATTATTAGAAAGTTGGGGAAGTAATTTACGCACTCGCGGCGTGGTGGCAGAACAGCGAAAGAACGAAGAAAAAAAAAGAAAGAGAGGCAATTTTGCATTCATTGTATACGCGCAGCTGCTTGTCATTTTTTTCTCTCTCTCTCCATCCGTCAACATCGTAATAAATAATTAAGTAGACCAAGCCCACGACTATCCGCTTAAACGATAGAGAGAGCGATCATTAAGAGATATAGAGAGAGATGTGTCGCGATCGATTAAAAATTCCGCAACATCCTGTGCGCGCGCGCAAAGTCGATCGCAATCACGAAACGTTATAATACCGTAAACGCCAATATCCCCATCGACGGCCTCCATTTCCTCCAATCGACATGCCCATCCACCGAGCGCACACACAATCATTCAATATACACCACGATCCTTCAATATAATAATCCAATGGAGCTTGCAACGTGTGTCCGTTCGTTTGCTTAACCCCTTAAACGCCAAGAGTGAAAGAGTCCGCTTGAATATTCAAACAGCCGCGGCACCTCTATATAACACGCGAAAAAGTAAAAGCGCGCTTTTCTCCCGCGCTTGACAGATTTCTCCAAACAAAGTTGAGTGTACCGAAGTGAGAGAGGGAGGGAGACACGCGACGGGGGGGATAATTGACTACAGCTTTCCCGCATATACACAGCGATGAATAAGAGAGCGACGCTGGGAGTTAACGTCATTCCAAGCGGAAGTAGGGCCAAATAGGTCGTGGCGCCGGAGGGCCTCCTTCCAGAGGGACGGAGAGCCGGTAACAGGGAAGGAGGGGGGGGGGAGAGTCAGTGGCGCCGGCGCGCAGTCAAGGACGCCAGATCCACGGCAGATCGATAACCCGGCGGCTGCGTTACACGCTTCTTGATGAATATATGTCTGTGTATAGATAACCAGCGCGGACATTCCACGTAGGACTGTCCTGTATATAGGCTGGGACGATGCTGCAACAGAGAAGGCTGTTGGCTTTTTGCTTCGCAGTGACAGATCGACTTTCGTTATTTGATTGACGTTGATTGGGGGGAGGGGGGGATGATCGAGAAAAAGCTCGACTTGTAAATAACGAGAAAAATAGTGGAGAGGAGCTTTTTTCAATGAAGCGTATGTTGAAAAAAATGATCGACGGTTAAGTTGTAATACAGTCTGGGTTACCGCGAGCGAGGCGGCTCTCTGTGGTGAAAGGACGACTAACCACTGTAATTAGTTTAATTGCAGCCGCGTCGAGAGAATACGTTATTGTTATGATTGTACGGCCATTTTTATTTCGTTATACAAGCGCAAAATATACAGATTAAACGAGTGTAAAGCGCGTACAAGGAGCCGATCGCCGTAAATATTAATAATCTCCGCCGGCTTGTAAAGCCACGCGGGAAACTATTGTATCCATTAGATCTGCCTAAACAAACAGAAACAATGCAAGAATATATACATTTAAAAATACCGAGCCTAAGAATAGCAAAAGCGATCTCCCAATCAAGCGCAGCTCACCAACGAAGATCGTACATTAATCGGACAGGCTAAAAAACGTTTGACCCGCGTGGCAAACATGTGTATACACATACACTAGCACAGACAGCGACAGATCCATCAGTCTTTGGCCGCGAGCCTGAAGAGGAGACACATCAGAAGCCAGAGAGAGAAGATCGTACGGCGCGGCCGGCATTCTAATGACGTCCCGCCGTCAATGATGCTACTTCCCACGTCTAGCGCGCAACAAACGCTGCTGCGCGCGCGTGCGTGTGTATACAACGCCGGCTTGCACATAGAGAAACGGGGTCAGTGAGGTATCCATCCCCTCCCCCTTTTTCTCGGTCCCGTTTTCCCATACGCGTTTTTTTCTCTCTCCCCTTTTTTTTTCTCTTTACAACGAGACGCTAAAGATTTTCTCTCTCCGCGACACGCTGGCAAGAGAGAAAAGACCGCACCTAATAATCATACGCGCGCACACGCGCCTCGCCCGCGGCTGCCTGAGTTTCCAGCTTCCGCTCCTCCTCTATTTTTCTCCCGTCTACTAAGCCGTTCGCTGCGAGTGTAATGAGGATGAAAATTGGTCTTGCGGGATAATGGATCGATGACACTTGGATACGAAGTCGGTCAACGACAAATACGGGGCTAATGGGCGAGAGCTTTTTTGGTTGTAACGGTCGTTACATACAGAGCTTCAGTGTGGGATTTTTGCTATACGGTGGGAATTCGCGGGAAACCAAGTAGAAAAGCGCCGCGGTTGAAACTCGCCCTCTCTCTCGTTGGAACAATCAATTGTGATATAACTCGGGAACATTATACTTGCTAAAATATGCAGAGTTTGAACGAGAGACACGGTTCTCGGCTTTACACGCGCAGCAGGCGGGGGGACACGTTCTTGTTAGTCGCTGGGATACAACGCGGCTGCTCGATCGTTTGCCAAAGAAATCATCGGGGATTTAACGAGAGACCCGCCATTTTTCCCAAGGGATATCGTTATTTTTTTTTTTTTTAAATTAGCGATCCCGCTGGATTGGAGTAATAATTAACGATCGGCTGAATACGATATACAAGCTTGTATTAACGTGGAAATTTGTATTTTTTACAATCGCAAGCGGCTAGAGCTTTTACGTAAAGAAGAAGGAAAAAAATTGAAATGCTATGTAGGATAGTGCTGCACGCATCCGTGGCTGCGTTATACGACTTATCAATTCTAATCCGATGCCAGATTGAAAATCAACGACCGACAAACCCATATAGATTGATATGTACAAACGAAATGTATACTGCTCCTCTCCCTACAAAACAGCCATAAACAATTTCCTTTTTTTCTTTATAACTCTCTTTAGGAATTCTTCGTTATACGAACGTCATCCAACCCAGCGCGTCCCTTGAAAAAAAATCCAAATTTACATCTTACGAGAAAAGAGAAAAAGCAATCGTTCAGACGCGATATATCGCAGTTGAAATGCGGAAAACACGCATATAACTCGCGGAGTTCTCTCAAAAACTCGTTTCGAAACCGATAAAAGCAGCAGCAGCTCGAGGTAATTACCGCGTTATCGCGACACTGGAGAAGCTAAATGAGACGCCGCGTTTTTCCGCGGCTGGGTTACGTATGTACCCCACGGCAGAGTATTAGTAATAGGAAGAGGGTAGGAGGGGGATCTGTCGAGGCCAACGTGTAAACTCACACAGAGATGGTATGCACGAAAGAAGCAACGATGCGTCCCCGGTGCTTTTTTCACGGATGCGCGCGCGTGCGCCTGGCAAACGGCCGCAGGTGTATTACAGCGTCGATTGGGATCGACTGCTGCTCGCATACAACAGCGAGAGAAATATTGTAAAGGCGATTTCGTAACGCAGCCGTGGGAAAAAGAAGCCTGGAGTGTTTGGCACTCATCGTCAAAGCCGACGGCCTGTCTGATGGATGGGCTAATTTTTTTCCATTAAGATTTTCTAACCTTTTCACTCTGGGCTGCGTTGACGAGCGGTTGAAACAAACGGACGCTCAAATTGATATACCTGTCCAATTATACGTAGTTGAGTTTTTAGGTCGAAATCTTGGGAGATAAAAGCCAAGAACGATCCAATTAGATATCGCTCTCTATTGTGTACAATAACGCGCGCAGCACACACACAGTGGGCCTTATCAACTATCAATAAATTTGTACATATACGAAAGCGCGCGAGAGTCGTAAGTGGCACAGATGGTCGCGGTGTATATAGTGTGCCACGACGTACGATCTATTTAATGGCTTATAATGCCAGCGTATCACGCGCGCTCGCGCAACCCAGCGCAGCCATTTAAAATTGTTACGGCGTCGGGTCTGTGTGTACAATTGAAAAAAGAAAAACCGTTGCACACCGAGAGAGACCGTCTATAATCCCATCTGCGTGTTCCCGCGTCCCGTCAGTGTTTATCCCAAACAATCGAGCTGTACACACGAAACAAAATACATCGGCTCGAGTTCTATATTTACCAAAACAATATGCTTCGTGAGAGACGAACCGATGATATATTTGAATACGCGCGATTACGATGACACTTCAAATCCCAAGGTGCGCGTTTGTGCGTGAATTAAGAAAATGTCAAATCAAAGAAAAGAAACACGTAAACGCACAATGATCGAGGTCCAGCGCGTCTATTGTTATTCGAAGTGGCGAGAGTCGATGTGCTCTTCCTTACACTGTACTCGTAAGCGCGGCAGACGTTTATGCATGTTCAACTACACACCTATTTCGAGAGAGAGAGAGAGCGAGCTTTTCCACGCTCCAGCCAAGCCCAAGCGATAGTCACACACCGGCGCGCCTGCGATGAGAATCCGCCGTTGGCAGCGCAAATATCTCTCGGAAAGCGCGCAAGGCAAAAAAAAAGCACCGCGACACAGCAAGCTTTACACCATATATTCGCACTTACAGATATATATCCGTCAAATCTGGCCAAATGATAAACAGGGAAGCTCCGGCGAACACGTGGAGACACACACTTTCGGTATACCGGCGTTGTCGGCGAGGGTACAAAGACGGAGAGGGGGTCGCGAAGTACAGCAGGTGCGCTAAGAAGCGTCGTCGTCGGCGTAAGTGTATATATAAGCCCGAGCTAATCCCAAGAGAGAGAGAGTGTGCGCTATGGACGTCTCGAGCCGCCGCCTCGGCGGAGGTCACTGCGAGAGAGCCTCTCGGCTCCTCGCGCGCTAGCCCCCGCGAGAGAGCGACGGAGATATGCGCGCGGTAATGGGGGGGGAGAGGAAGGGGGACTCTGCGCCGCCGAGGAAGAGAGAGGCCTAGATTATGAGAGAGCCCGCGGACGCTCTCCTCTGTACCTCCTATCCCCTCCCCCTCCCCCCCCCCCGCGCGATCTCCTCACCGGTTTTGCTCCGAGCTCTCGCGAAGAGAGAGAATGAGGGGCCCCAGAGGCCGCCATGACTTTTCACCGTGTCGGCCTCTCTCGAGTATTATGCGGCTGTGCGCGCGCGTGTATCAAGAGAGCTCTCTTGTATATAAGTACAGCACACACACACAGCCGCACACAATCGGGCCCTCTTTGTCTAGTTCTCTCTCTCTCTCTCTCATTCACTCGAGGCTTTTCCGCACACATACATACGCGACATGTACGCCGGCGGCAGGCTGCACTGCGGATCTCAGTATATGTATACCGGCGGTCTATGGGGAATCAAAGCGATGGAGAGACGCAACGCTCGAGCTTTTCACGGTGGTTTCGTCGTTTCCACGACAAGCAGATGTCGCAGGGTCAGATTGCGGCGTTATACATAGGTAGTGTTTTGCAGCTTCAACAATTTCCTGTACACGACGTCTTTCTTTGGGAGTATACACGCGTTTGGTACCATAGTACTTGTCGAGGCGCTGGCATGTGGGGCATACCGCGTGTCGTGCTCTGCTATTCGCGAGGAATTTAATGGCTCCTACCGGCGTACACAACCGAGCGTCTGCGCTTGTACACGCGCCGAAATTAAGTTGAAACTAATTGAAAGTGTAACAATATGCTTGTTTATCTCCGGCGTTTGTTGCGTCGCTTTATCGGAGCAGCGCGCGCTCTGTATGTGTATATGTATATGTGTAAATATTATGAAAAGACAAATCAAACGTTATTGAGTTTTCAAATATTGTTATCTCGCATTTATATCAGAGACTACTTGCTGAAAACATTTACTGCTTTTTATTTTATTTTTTTTTGTTAATTAAAAAAATGTGCGCGATATATTCTCGGAAGCTAAAAGAAGATATGCGTTCAACAACTCGCTCTTTCATCCTGCACTCATGGCTCCCATGGATAAAAGTCGAAAGGCTTTGCAAAGCTTGTAAGAGCACTCCATAATGCTTCGCTCTCTTTTTTTTTCGAGCTGCAATATTGTCGGGCTTCTGCGTTTTAATAATTCAGCTGGCGCAAAGTCAGGCGTTGTAAAATGTAGAACATTTCTACTTTTTTCTTTTTTAATATAACTGACGTTTCTATTTCGGTATTTTTCTTTTTTACTTTATTACCTAATACGGCAAGGAATTTCATTTTTATAACAAAAAGTACTGTTGATCCGGCAAATATTCGAGATCTTTTATCTCAACATAATTTTGCGCTACGGTAATGGAAGTCTGACCGAAAAGCAAATAGTCACGTTAAATGAAAGAAAGAAAAAAAAAGAGAGAGAAGCCAGGCGCGCGTTTCGCAATGTTTGTCTCGCTTTCGAGCTTTATTACATTTTCGTTAGTTTACCTCTTTTCAAAAGTGAAATTTAAGCAGAGTCATATTTTGCTCTTTAGAGATAAGATAATTTTCTCGGAGTTTAAAGCAAGGAAACGAAGGATGTTAATGCTCGTTTCGAGAGAGAGCAAGAGAGCCCTGCACCTCTAACGCCTATAAAAGCGTTTTATCTTTTATCTCGACTCTACAAAGATGAACAAATCTCCCGTGCTAATATAAACAACTTGGCGGGGATATAGGCGGTGCATATACGCATAAAACGCTTCGTAAATCGCCGCGACCGGAAAATAGTGCAGGAATTAACATTTCCCTATAGCCGGCGTATACACCATCCTTAACTAACCATATACCCCGTACACACTGTATGGACGTGGAACAAAGTACCGGTTTTATCGAATGAAATCCAACATTAACCATCCCATAAAAAATAAAATCGGGAAATAACAAGCGCAAACAAGGATTCCTTTGCAAAACCATCAATTTTCGCCGGACCGTACCCATCCTTTTTCTACTAATCCCATATCCGCGTTGCCCGTCTCGATTATCACAAGAGCCGCGCGCTTCCGACCAACTTCTCCGTTCTATTAAATAAAAATTATCATTCTCTCTCTTTCTCGCAGCACACATCCAGTCTCAAAATTAAAGTCATTAAGCTCATTCTTCTACATTGAAAAGGATTAAGGAGCCTGTGTGTGTGTGCTGGTCGCCGCATGAATAGCCTGTAATGGCTTAGAAAACTACGAAGGAGAGAGTATGAATAACGGAAGGAGGTGTACGCCAAAGAGCAAAAGAACCGGCTTCATTCACGCGCGTATTTTTTCGACACATTCGCTACTGGTAAAATACATCGAGTTCTCGCTGCTGCATTAAGTAGAAACCGCGCCGGCTATTATTATACCCGCGCCTATAGCACACACGTTGGCCCCGAAGGTGCGGCAGCGATTGGACACGGGACCGCGGCTGTTAAAAATCTGCAAAACGCTTCGAAGTCAGCGTTTTGATCACTTGAAAACTTCAATATGCTTATGTACGAGCAAGAGAACGATTTATAAGAAGGTCCCCCCCGGGAAAGGGCTTTAGTCAATCAACCAAGTTTCCGGGAGGGAAGTGTCTGTGTGTGTAAAGGAACAAATTGGATTTTTTTTTTTAATGAGGCAGTCCCTTTGTACTCGACGTTCCATGAGTGAATAAAGGCTGAAACAATGTATAAGGGGACTGTGTGTGTACAAGCGCGATATCCTGCGCTCGCTCCTCCCGCGTACATAATTACACGTCCGTGTGTGCATTAGCGAGGAGGCTTACACCGAACTCTCGGCGTCGATACGTCCGCTCCTGAAATTTCTTTCGCAAAAGATTGCGCGGTTTTTTTCCCTCGTTTTCGCCTACCCCCTTCCGCGCGTCTTTCTCATTAACGACGTCGAGGTCGGCGCAAGACCGGGGGGAGGAAGAAGTATATTCATTATAATTCAGAGAGACGCGCGGCGAAATTAGAAAATGTTTGAGAGTTTTCGTATATACGTATCGCAATATATATATAAAACATTACACGCTTGTGTTGCAAAGTCGCGTGGGCGGGGGGGAATTTAAGCCTGGAAAATTGTTATCTTTTCGTCTGGTTGCTTCAATTAAGCTCTTCGTCTCTCGAAGAACTTTCTAATTAATTAATTGCATAAAAAATAAAATGAAATAAACGCGATGCGTTCGTATAAATGCCGTTGGTTGCGGCTCGTTTTATAATTGCGAACACCAGAGCGCCGCAACGTTTTAATAATTCGCGATGTATTTTATTTTTGTATCTCCTATTCCTTAGACGACGCGTACGCGCACGAGAAAGCCATTGTTAACGGACGCTTTACTTTTGCAAGATTTTCGCCGGGGCGCTCTATATATGTTGACGACGGTCTAGCTGCTTCGATATATCGCTCTCGATCGATCGGTAATCACATTTGCATGCGGCCTTGCGAGATGGAACGGCAGGCGATTATATTGGAAGCAGCGATAAAAAGAACGATGAATCGGAACTTTTTTCTTCCAGCTCGTTCTTCTCTGCGCGTGTTACGTAAGCCGTACATCGACGTTTTAGCAAATTGTTGTTGTTACTCTTAGAATATCACGCTTCGCTTGCTAGCGTATCGACAAAACGCACACGAAGGAGCGAGGCATCTCAGCCGTAAAGCAAGAGAGAGGGAGATCATCCGATCGACGCACATCGGCGCAATCGGAAACTTTCCAAGCGCGTCGAAACAACAATAATCAGCGAAACTCGTTCTCTAACACTTTGGAGCAACTAAAAATCGCTCGGAGTTTAAGATACAAAGTAAAAAACAAAACACAAAGTCTCGTTTATAGTCTCGAAGAAAGAAAAAAAGAAATAAATAATAAGCCTCGAGCATAGAGAAAGAGAGAGGAAAAGGGAGGATAAAGCAAGCGGAGTCGCGGTTGCCGGTTCTCGCGGAATCACGGGCCGCTGGATATGCGGGGGTATAGAGGTGGTCGCGTCGTCGTCGCGCTCGGTGCAGCTCTCCGTTTTTCTCCTCCGGCTGGAAGAGCGCACGATAATACGCCCGGAGTCACCGGCCTTACACCAGACGCTCTCGCTCGCTTTTCCATCTTAGCCTATACCCAGAGGGGGGGGGGGATCAACGATCTTATAGACGGAATCGGCTGCAATTAGAGCGCTTTCGATGCAGGCTCATCCGAAACTCTCACTCTCGTTTCCCAGGGACACAGGCGCGATCACCGCCGTTTTTTTTTTTTATTCCTTCGAACGCATCACGCACGGGAAAGCGCATAGCGGATGAAAAAGTTCACGCGCGTGTATGGAGGGAGGGGAGAAAAACGCCGTCACGGAAGAGCAGAGCGAGAAATCGGCTTGCATCTCGAGGCTTATAACTCTGCGAGAGACTGCGGCTATACTCTCTTTCTCTAACGCCGCGAGACAGTCTTTAGCGGTTGGAGATTGGTTGCCTTTATTTTTTTTCCCCCCTCCGGAGGCTGCAACGGGAACGAAAAATGTGCGTAAGCCGCGCGTGGTGCACGCGAGTCTGCGCTACGGGTGGAAAGTAGCGAAAATCTCGACGAGAAATGACGCGGTGCTTCTTGTGATTAATGGCAGTTGTTTTTTTTAATTTTTTTTTGTCGTGCTCGAGAAAGAGAGAAAGAAAGTCGGGTATATGGGATTGGAGTGCGTCAACTTTGCCAAGACAAGTTGACAATGGCTAAGTCTGGGTAAATATAGAGAGGGCCTGTGACTACCACCAGGCTTTCTGGACAAAGTCGCGACGTTTTTAGAGCGAGTAACCGAGGGGTTGAGAAAAACCCCCCGCCCCTTCCACTCTCGTTTTTCTCTTGTTAGTTGGAAAAAATATGAAGTGGCAATCGTTGAAATTAAAGTGCTACGGGGTTCACTGGGATGAGTCGCAAGGCTATAATACAAGAGGGCTCGAGAAAAGGTGTACTGGTGTAGCGAGTGCGCGTGAATATTTTATTCATCCGGTGTGTGTGTGTGTGCGTATACATTTTTCGTGAGCGCCGCGCGCGCCCGACTGAATGGCTATCGATTTTTCGGCGCGCGGTTATAGGATAGCGCGCACACACGATAAAGCCTCGTTTCTACACGGTTGTATCGGTCTCAAGGTCCGTACTCTCTCATCATCGATGTGCGCGTAAATTTGTAACGACGCCGAAATATTCATGTCGATTCGTAAGCGCTTTTTCGTTTCTTTTTTTTTTTTTGGGAAAACAGCTGGTTTTTTTATAATATCGTCGGAGTAAGAGGTGACTTATTTTGGATTTTTGAATTTGGAAGGCTGTGTACGCACACGCGAAAATATATACGCGCGGCTGTAAGCGGATACTTTCAAGGCTGGATTATTCTCTCTCGGCGTAAGATTTGCTTAATTTGTTTTAATAAACGGGAGCCGATCCAATTTTATTCGCCTCTCCTCGTCCCCCACCGAGGAATTTAATTTGAACGACAAAAAAAATGTCAGGCTGGCAAGAGCGGGGAATGTAAACAAATTGTAAAAATAGCGGACGATGTGTCGAAAGCCCGAAAATTACTTTAAATAAGGCAAAGAATCGTCGCATACGCATTTGGACATAAGAGAATAAGTAAACCGAAAAATAATGTGGCACAAGAGAGAGAGAGAGAGAAGGAGTGGACAGTTTAAAAATATCCATCCGCAGAAGTAAATTCGACAAAAGATCAAGGCTAAAGCTATTAACAACGAGAGAGTGAGAGAGACTGAGATAGAGGAAAGAGCCAAGTCCGCGTAGTACGTCGCAGACACGTAGGCGTACGTCCCACCAACTCGACGCTAAAAGCCAAAAGTCAAAACATTGACTCTCTCTCTCTCTCTCTCTCTCTCTCTCTCTCTCTCTCTCTCTCTCTCTCTCGGGGGGACACACGTTTCGTTTACCTTCGGTCAACACACGTTTTATCTGCTGTATGCCAAATTCTTATAAACCGAAAGACTCGCCACCCCCTTATCTCTTCTATAGCTATGCGCGCATAAGCTGACTATACCAGCTCTCTCGCTGCAGCGGAGATAATAATTGTTGGCGAAAAACAGAGAGAGAGAGCCTTTCCATTTACGTCGCTTCCGCGTTCGACTACGCGAGCGCACTCGCGCGCATACACGCCTTCCGGCGCTGTCTAAACTGGCCGGCTGATTATGCGGGGGCCCCGATTGCGAAATCCGAAAATATTCGCGAGTTAAATTTCGAGAGAGCTAGATATACACACCGGTCGAGAGGTTTTATGCTAATATCACTGACGAGGGTTTGGGCGGTATATATATACGTATGCGCTTATTCCGTGGGCAGGTTTATATGCGGTAGGACCTACCTCTCCGTTTCTTATTTACACGTCCGATTGTTATCGGCGTCAACCCTGTAGCAGGCCGGACAAACAGGCCCCGAGATATTATACAGTTTCGCGAAAATTTAACGACTCTCTCGTTTCGAGAGTAGACCTACTTTTTTACGCGATTTTTTAAGACTCGAGTATCGAATTTGTTTTATAGGTTAACAAAAACTAGCTTTTATTTAAATTAAACAATGAGATTTGCTAACGTACGCTTGTAGGTATACGGGGTATCGATGGTTCACCGTACCACCTCACGAGATGACTTACGCAAAAGTATAAATCCTCTAAAAATAAATCAAACCGGACCATCCACCCCTCCCCCCTCCACTTTATTTCTCTATTTCAAGCCAAATAAATTTTCGAATCTAACAAAAAAATAAAGATAATTCAGCTAGGCAAGCCGAGAATAGAACCGAGATAGAAATAAAAAAGAACAACAACCACCAATACGAAACGACGCGTATGCGAGTTATACAGTATGGATTACAAGAAATCTTTAAACGACCCACCGCAGCAGCGAGAACATTCGCGAGCGAAATCGCCTTTGGATTTTCCAAAACCGCCGTCCATCCGTTTCTCGACAAAAGCCTCAAGTGATATAATCGTCCTCGGGCACATGCACCACACAAACAAAAAAAAGCCAGCCCAATAGCCCTTGGTTTCGCGTATGCGAATCTGCCCCAGGGCCGCGAATAATAATCCCCGGCCATGACACGACGACGGAACAGGTGCTCAATAGGGGGTTGGTAACGTGTTCCGTGGCCAGTGACACATCCTCTTTCCTTCTCCCTCTCCGACCGTATCCTTCGCACGGAATGAAAAACCGGCGCCTCCCATAAACCCTTTCTTTCTCTCTTACGCCACTCGGTGAAAAATAAAAAGCCAACGAATAAGCACCTAAGTATAAGTCCTTACCTTAGCCATCGCTCTGCTGTCGTCGTCGTCGTCGTCGTTGTTGTCGCGAAGGGCAGCTCTGCCTCTCCCCAGCGGGCTAGCCTCTCCTGGCAGGCATCTCCTTCGCTCGTTGCTGCACACCCTTTCCCAGCCAAGTGCGTCTAGCTTGCGTTATGGGGACAGCCGGTAGACAACAGCTTTATCCTCCTCTTGGCCCGAGATGGGACAAAACAACGCTGCACTCGCTGGTAAACGGGGGTGTATTAGAGAGAAACTCGGAGTTGTATGCGCACAACGGGTATGCGCGGCGAGCCGGGGATACGGCCCGAGCGATATTGATTCGCTGGTGGTGGTGCTGTGCTGCCTCGTCGTGAGAGTTGCCCGCGCGCGCGCTGCCGCCGCCGCACCGGCCGTTCTCTCTCTCTCTCTTTTGCGCACCGTATGCCGCCGCCGCGATCGACTGCGCGCGCGCCGCGCCTCCTCTTCCCCCGTGACTCTTCCGCTCTCTTTCTCTCTGTTCCTCTGCTCTCTGCACACCTATATCGCCACTGCTCTCTTTCTTTCTTTCCTCCACCTTTTCTCTTCGTTCAGGTCTATTATATATACCTGTGCATGCTTTGTGTGTGTCTCTGTCGCGCAGAGACTGGCCTTCCTCCGTTGAAGCCCTGTGGCCTTTGTCCAGCGGCCTCATCGGACCCTGAGCGATGATTCTCTCTCGCTCAGCTGTGCCGACTCATCATACGGGGGGAGATTCGCTCTTTATATTTACGAAGCGAGGGAATAAAGGAACTTGAGAGAGAGAGAGAGAGTGTGTTCTAGGGGGTAAAGAGGGGAGGGCCAGAGATAACGCGTAATCTGAAAAATTCGGGAGAGAGAGCTTTTTGTTGTCATCTGAAATTAATGAATTAAGAGCGACGAAGCCGAAGTTGTTTTGGTATATTGAATAATTATATCAAGCGAAACGTGCAATATCGATGACGATTTAGATTACGAAATGACGTAATTCGATCCCCAGCCGCATCGCGGCTCTCCGCGTTCTTTTTATTTTCCTATATTATATATTATTTAAATTTAAAATTTACCTCGTTACTTCTCTATTCAACGTTATGATAAAACAGCGTTCGAAGAATATTATACAAATATTATACACACCGTCCGCGACACGTTGCGCGTCGAAATTTCACGGCCTTTTAAATCGAAATTTTATATATACGGCACACCAGTTTCGCGGTTTAAAAACCACACAGTCTTGTCGGGAGCGGCTTTCCGAGAAAGGGAGAAGAAAGAAATAGAGAATCCGCGAAAGGAGAGAGTCCCTGCTCTCCAAAACACATCATAGGCGCGCAGTTCGCCCGCATTTTCATCGCAGTCGCGCGGCGCGAGGGAGGGATGGGGAGAGAAAAGACGTGTGCAGCCGATGCGATAATCTCACTCTCCGCTATTTTCTCGCGCCCGCGTGTACACACACGAGGCCAGCTGCTGCGAAAAAAGAAAAGGAGAGCAAAGAAAGAGAAGATCTTCCCCCCCCCCTCTCTCTCTTTTATTCGTCTCATTTCGCGCTTCGGTGAACCGTAAAACGAAAAGATCGATGCCGATCCGTTTTTCTGGTTTTGAAAATTTTGATTTTGTGCCCCTTTTTTTTGGGCGTTCGATTGATTTTAGGATTTACATTTTTTTTAAACGGATTACGTGGCTGAAATTCGCTTAAACGAGGTATATCGGGAGGCTTAAAATAATAAAAACGTGCTGATAATTGTTGTTGATTAAAAATGAAATAATAAACGATTATTGTTTGCTTTTTTTTTTTTAATCGACAACAATCGCAGAGAAAAAAAGTGCAGACTTTTTTTTTTAATCGGATATTAACAAATAAAATTTTTCAATTGAAAATACTCAGAAATTCAAGTTTTTGTACTTTATGACTTTTTTTTTTAATTTAGCATCTACTATTTATACACAGATTACATTTTACAGAAGTAATTTAGATTTATAGAGTTTGACAACTAAACTTTCTAATAATTATAAAATAAAAACGTGACCGTTGCTTTTCTAAGCAGTAGGAATCAGCAATAACAGTACATAGTTATTGACTGGATCGTAAAAAACAAAGTTAATCTTGATTACTATTTGCATTATACATTTCTATGGTGCTAAACTCTTTTAATTGAAAGAAAAAAGAAATAAATATTTTATAATTATTTCAAAGTTTACAGGTGTACTTATACAGGCTAGATTACTTTTGTAAAATCGATTTATAAAAATGTCACATAAACAATGAAAACAAACTCTCAAAGTATTCGAAATTTTTTTTAACGCTGAATGACTGAACAGATTGCTTGTAATTTTAAATGATACACTTAAATATTAATATCGACTTTCTTTCTTACTAAAATAAAACATAACGTTTGAAATAAAATTTTTTTTTCTTCTCACAATATAGAAATACTTTTTCACATAAAAATAACCATTTAAAACAATATTTACTTGAAAATCAATCACAAAGATCATTAACATCTCTTTTACTGTTGTAGTCACATTGTTTTACGAATCACAAATTACGCACGTAGACACATATGATAATGAGAAATATTTCATTTTCTTCTTAAATATGACTTGATATAAAGATCAAGAAGAGAGATACATTTCGACTCTGTTTCGCGAAAATTTTCTCAAATTTTTCGTCTCTTCTTGTATGATATAATTTCCCACGTGAACATTCTTTTTTTCTACTACGGCTTACATTATTCTTTTAAATGGCTTGACATATCCAAATAATTTTTGCACGCACAGCATTTCCGTTACTATTAATTGATTTTCATTGTCTTCTTAATTCAGAGTATTTACAATGAATGAGCAATTGAAAACGTATTATTGTAGTTTTTATATTAAATATCGTAAGAGCAAATTTATTGATTTAGTGAATAGACTTCACAAAATCGACACTCTAATTTTTACACGGTCAAACTAGCGATTGGATTTTTTTTCACAAAAATAGTTGTTACTGCATACTTTGCTCGTCATTGTAAAACCATGAATTTTCTATCACTTTTTCGTTTTATTGTATTGATATATCATTTAAATATGTTTAAAATTCACAATATTAGCCGAGTACTATAGTAGAATTTTAATTTTTTTCACAATATAATTTCTTTAATAGACTATATTTATTCTAAGAAGGAAAAGCGCTCTCGAGATCGATTATGTGTTTATTAGGACGATAGATACGAGGTTTATCTATCGTCTGATATAGTTACTTTTTAGTAATTTATTTAAATTTACAGACTTTGGGCATAATTACAGCGAAAGACTTATGAGTATAATTTAATATTTATTACATATTGATTTGCACATGAGATTAACTTCAATACTACTAAAAATAGAAATTCAATAAATATTATAAAAATGATAATTTCTTTTATATTAGTTTTATTTGGTAGGATTGGCACGGCAAAATCATGTTTAATTTTGATTTTACTAATTATAGTAATAATAATAATAATAATTTTGATTGCCCATTATGATATATAGCAACGATATTAGATTGACTCCTAAGTTCGACGCGCTTTTCCTCAGGCGCACTTTTATTATCCTTAAGCACACACCAATGAGAAGATTCAACGCGAAAGTTTGAAATTTTGATAAGCTATGTAGATTTAGGTACGTGCATACGTTAATAACACATTATCTTTTACTATACATACACAGACTTCAAACGAATTTGACGATTGACAGGAAACTTATTTTACATCATAAGAGCTTTCCTCAATATGGAATGGTTTATCTAGTAATCTAACGGTCTCGTCAAATTTTATCTTGTATTTTACACTTTGTGAATATGTGTTTAACCGGAAATATTACATTTAATTTCTCTTAATCATGTCAATTATCTTTAGCTAGTAAGGTAACTTGGCTGCAAGATCAATTGAACGTTTTATTTTTGTTGCAAATGTCTTATATTTTAAAGATCATTCTCTAAATTTTTCATTTTTATTTACTAATCTCATAAATTTTTATCCATCATAATAGATGTTGTAGTTCAGTAGACACACAGTTTTAACTTTTATGATTTTTGTATTTTTTTTTCTTTATTGTTACGTTTAGAATACGGTATTGTCATATCTTACAAACGCATAGTCATCTTGAAATTTGCGCGATTTAGAGTTAAATCATCTTTTGTCTCGTAATGATTACACTCTATTTTGGCTTTGAGAATTTTAGGCAACGCGTTTGCAAAGTAAATAAGAAAAATTTCGCTAGTCGAAAAATAGCTAATTCAATATAGTTGTATACACAGTATAGCAAATATATGTACGAATATTTATGTTTGCTCGCAGCTTCGGCATAAAAATTTACTTGTTTTATAATAAAGGACTGAGTTAAAAAGGCCTTCAGTTATTGTAAACGTCGTTGAAAAGAAGGCACCTTTGCATAAGGTAATCTGGCGATTTAGCAACTTTCATTGTTTGTAAAATTGTCAAGTTTGAATCTTAAAAACTGTAAAAAGGCATCAGCGACAAGCGAAATTAATTTTCACTATCGACAAACTGTTACAGAATATCTGATCAGAATATCAGCGTACTTTACTTCTTTATTATTCGCAATGAATAAAATTAACGTTTACTTCGTATCAAACAACTTTCTTTCAATCTGTACAACAATAAATTATACATTTATGTAAAATTCATATTACTTTCCGAATATAATTTGTTATTCTTTTTTTTTTTAAGACTTTATCTACTTTCATTCACGTATCACCATTTATTTTACTTTCTTTTCATCGTTTTCATTCTTTTTACATCGACTATCGATAAAAGAATAGAAATGATGATTGAAATTCGCAGGTTTTTTTTCTATCAAATAAAAACATAACACCCGCCTGTGTCAACATTATCTCGAAACGCATTTAACGAGTAGTTTATCCGAGACATTGTCTAACCACAAGGCCTTGAACTTAAACTCAAAGAACAAATATGACCAACAATTCATAAAGAAATACTTATAGAAATAAAATCAATGTTTCTCCCTCTCACATTCATCCTTTCTCTCGACTTTCAAAATATATAATAATGAAAATAAAATTCGTAAAAATATTGCGTAAATCACAAAAAAAGTAATAATAAAAATCTACACTTTCGAATTGCATCGTGTTGCAAAAAGGATTTTTACGTTCTTAGTTTCTAATTTAAGACACAGAACTTATGGCATTGTGCGGTGTACCCATCTGCGTAAGGACCTTGTCGAGCCACTGTAGAGGACCATGAAGGTGAGTCTCGATCCAGCAAGGTGTCGAAGTGACGTCTTGGCGATGGTACTCGGCTCCCCAGCCTTTCACGAATGACATCCTAGCAGAAAAAATTTATTTTACATCGTTAAATTACGTACAAATAACAAATTCACAAGAATACCAATTTTTAAGATATTGTTTTATACCTAATAGTGCACATTTTAGTGAGTTCATAAACAGCCTCAAAGCCGTGATTGACGCTCTGCGAAAGTAGTTGGGCAAACTCTTGATTATTAAATATTTTGAGCGAACAGCCCGGCGGTATCTTGCAGACCGTACTGGGATGGAAATTGTGATGGTGATTACAATTTCTAGACTGCACAAAGATAGCCGAGTCCGAGAGGCACTCCGCGTATACTTCTCCACCCACGTAATACAAATGCACGCCTTTGCCAATGTGTCGCCTCGTATTCTCTATCGTGGAATTCCGGTTGACGTTGGACAACTGTCCAAGGCAAAAGCGATCGGAATTGTTGCTCGGATTAGTAAAACCGTCAACGATAATGGAGTGCGACTGGCAGTGAAAGACTTCTCCGACGCGGCAGTTGAGCTCGTAGTACGCGATCGAGGCCCAGTAGGGTGGCTCTTGGTAACACACGGGAGCCACCTCGGGGCCCGACGTGTCCATGGGCGTGCTGTTGCTCGTCACCGTCGAGTCCGGCGAGGTTGCTTGACCATGTTGAGAACCATCCTCGGGCGGAGAGTAAGCTGGCGGCGGCGTCTCTGGCAGTCCGTTTGAGCCGTATGGACTCTGGGGATTAGTATTCGTCGAACCTGGACTGGGAACTGAGCCAACCGACGAGATCGGCGAATTAGGATTTACACCCGTGCCCACTACAAACATAAACGAACAATATTACTCATGCCTACAAACAACGTGAACATTGACAGTCAAACTACTACAACTCATACCTGTATTTGTACCAGAAGCATTGAAACCAGTGGACGAGTAGGAAACATTATGTGGCATGGTTGGCTCAGTGAGCTGCTGGAATGGCAAGAGTGAGTGGCCAGGTGCGAACTCGGAATGTCTCGGTACTAAGACTGGCGGTAGTACCGGGCTCTCGACTCTCTTATAGTGATAAGGGTTAATGCAAACTTCCTTTTGTTTTGCTGAGAATGGATACTGACAGTGCTCCAGAGGTTTCAACTCATGATGCGACTGCAAATCTGGCCATCTCCAGACCCTACAGTAAATCACATGTGGTAAACCCTTTCTATGCGAGACTTGTAGCCTACCATCAAGACTTCTAGGAATTGTCACGCATTTACTGGGAGTTCCAGGACAACTCAGAGCTTTTTCAAGCTCTTCAATAGCCCCTTTTCTTTTTTTCAGTTTCTTCACAAGGGAATCTACTGCCTTTTCAGCCCATTTTTCTTCTTCATCACCTTGCTTCCAGCCCAGCAATTTTTTTACTGCTGGACTTGTGAAAGTAAAGAGACTGTTTAAGGACGACATTGGACCTGAACTTGAAGATCCTTCTTCATCATCCATTTTAAATTCTGTATAAAGTCTTCTTTATTGTAGTGCACTTTTAATAGTCTTATTCTTTTTAAGTTAATCTAGGCCCTGAAAATATGAATAATAATTTAAAATCAATACCTTAATAAGAAATATTTTAATTGTATAAACAATGACATAAAAAATCATCTGACTAATAAAAAAATTTACATGCATCATTTTGAATAATGACATATGTGTAAAAATATTCAAAACTTTCTAAATGATTTTTTCAAACTTGTTCATTGATATTGAATAATACAATTATCAGGTATACTCTTGCAGGCAGAGTGACATATGAATCATCAAATGAATCATGAAAAATTCACAGATTATGATGAATCGATTTTTTGTTTTTTAAAACATTTTTACACTTTTTTAGCACGTGATAAAAATTAAAGTATTCCCAATAAATTTTTGACTGAATAGACAGGCTTGAATACTCACCAAATTATTCTATAGTCAATGCATCATCGATTCAACATTTTGTTTCAAATGTTTGTAGTGGAATTAAAAAATATTTCCAACAATGTTGCAATATTAAATATATATCTGACAGAATATATACACTTCTTATAATCTTTTTATTATCGTCACAGTTATTATAGTAAAGATTCATCTGAAAGAAAAATAAGTTTATTTAATAGTTACAATATATTAAATGTGTTCAAAGAAGAATCAAATAACCAACTAATAAAATTTCAATTGAAACCGTACATATAAACAAAAATTGGACAGGTCGTCAAAAGCCAAAAAATGCATACTATCTACAAATTTTCAATAAGACCCCCCCAATTGATTGATTAACCAAATCAACAGAAAAGATCAATACCAAACGTTTGGAGCAGAAGCTTTATTACAAACGAAAATAAGCAAGTGCAAAACTCCTGTAAAATCCGCGTACAGCGTGCACTCGCGTTGCTATTAATGAAAAGTACTAGGTATTTAAATGCCCGTGCAAAGGAGAGCCGGAGTCGCGGTGGCCGGTGTATGGCTCGAGACTACATCGAACGTGGCGCGAAAGGAGACACTGTGTGTCCCATTGAAAAGGCGGGCGAGAGCGTGAGCGAGAGAGAACGAGAGGAAGAAAAAAAAAACAAGAAATGGGATTTCGCGGTGGCGGTAGAGAAGTACATACAGACAGAGAGTGAGAGAGAGAGAGCAAGTTACAAGTGCGAGCGTGTGTGTCGGTCGGTGCTCTTGCTGTTATAGCAGCAGCAGCAGCAGCAGCTCGCGGCGTGCATGCTCTCTCTCTGCTGCGTCTGTCTCTCGGCGCGGCGTACCTGTCTCTCTCCTTCTGCTGCGGCGCTGCACTGGGCATCAAAGCGTGGAACCACCGAGAGACGAGGAAAAACATTCGGGGGGGCACGCTCCGCTGCCTCCTCGGCTATGATGATGCCGCGCTGCGACCAGACGGATGCGCTGGCTGTATGCTCGATCGTCGAGCGCACGTAAACACGTAGCCGCTGACGTAAACGTCGAGGAGGCTGCTGCTTCTCTCGAGGGCAGCAGAGCGACTCTCTGTCTCTCTCTCTCTCACTGGGTTCCCTCGCGCAGAAAGAGCGAGAGCAGCAGTCCAGCCGAGAGCGCTGCAGCAGGTCCCGAGCACTAGAGAGAGGCTTGACTCGCTCCCCCGTCGTTTGTTGCCGTCTCGGCTGCTGCTGCGGCAATAGTGCCTGTCGTCGTGCAGGGCAAGACTTGCCGAGAGCGGAAGGTATCGCTTGATCCGCTGCCGTTCTTCTCGCTAAAGAAGATTGCTGCAGCAGCTCTCTCGCGGGCGCGCGTGTGCCTGCTGCTGGTCTCTCTGATGTGGGCGCGCGCGCGCCTGCTGCTGCTCTCTCCCTCACTTGCCACCGCCGTGACTGTGTCTGCCCGAGAGAGAGAGAGAGTGTCTATCGCCACTAAAAGTGTGGGTGCCCCGGGGCCGCGCGCGTGTGCGTGTACACGCAGCAGCAGCAGCGGTAGCGGCGGCTCCTGCGTACCCAAGAGAGAGAGAGAGGAGGGAGCGCGGTGGCCCCTCAGGAGAGCAGCAGAGCCTCAGCTTCCCGCTTATATGCTGCAGGCGTATGTAACGCGGCCATTGGGGGGAAAATGGCGGACGGTCTGTTTACGCCTTCGAGCAAAAACTTTTAGCGCGCGCGCAGCAGCCGCGAGAATGAGAGAGAGAGAGAGAGAGAGAGAGAGAGAGAGAGAGAGAGAGATCAGAGTGTATGCCTTGGCCGCGACGAGCCAGACTGCCTGTAGCCGACGCGAGAACGAGAGAGGGGCCCCCGCGAGTCTCTCCGCTGATGTTTGCGCGCGCGCGGTCGCTGAAAAAATTCGTCACGCTCCATCTCTCCCTCTTGCTCTCTTTTGCTCCATATCTCTTCCTCTCTCTTTTTCTCAAAGTCCCTTCGTATGTTCTCGCGAGGTTGATAATGCACACACGTCGCTTATACGGGTTCGATATTATTCGTGGAAGCCTGGCTGCTCCGGTTTTGCACCCCGGCCTACATATTTTCCGAGGAATGCTTTGGGAACTCGCGGAAATTTCGTCCTATACACATGCAGGTCCAAAGAGAGATGACGCTCTATCTCTCTTTCTCGCTCTCTCTGGAGTAGCGCGAATTTCGAAAGCAACTCCGAAAAAGCCGCAAAGCAAACTTTTAATTTCAGACTTAAATAAGAAGCCGATAAAAACACTAGCAGGAACTGTCTCTGCTCCGCTTCTTACCTTTGATGTACTCACGGATAACATCATAAACACCTCTCGGCACAATCAGCCTTATCAATCTTGGCTCGTTTCATTCAACGTGTTCGACGTCTCTCTCTCCGCGTAATTACAATTACCGAAGAGGAGGGGGAGGTCGACTCGAACTCGTTAAAGCAAGTCTCGATCGAACAAGCTCGCGGATTAAAACCAACAATGAATGAAGCTCCGTCTTTTGTTTTTGTGTCGTCGGCGAGATAAAAAGGGCGAGAAGCGGGCGCGTTATTATGTTGTTGCTCGTACGTACGTCGACGATTCTCGGAACGCGTTCGTCGAATTATTCTTTTGTAAGGCACTTGCCGCGCGCGCATGTAAATAGACAAAACTTTCATTTTCCGAAATGTGCGGTGGCCGGCTATCGGCCGAAATTCCAATGAACGTTGTTCCAGAAAACTACAAGTATACAAACGTAAAATATTTCAAGTGCAGTCTTATGGGGGGAGAGGGGGGAATGAAAGTCGATCGGTACGCCGTGAGAGCGTTGAGTCGGTCGATACTGCAGAGGCAAGCGAGAATACTCGTGTGTCTCTCGCAGGCGCGCGCGCGTCAGTTATGGGCCTGATCGTCGGCCATCTTGATTAATCGCGCCGCCCGCATACGCCGCAGCATAGTCGGCTCTGAGTGAGTAAGAGAGAGAGAGAGAGAGCGTGCAATCGACGTTTAACCCACGTTGCCGAAGAACGACAATCGAGCCGAGAGTTTCAAGATAGATAAGTATCGATACGTACAACGCTTTGCCTTTCCGATATTCCGATCCCCCGTAAAGTTCGCCTCCCCTTTCCCTCCCGTTTGCCCTCGTCTTGCCTATATCGGCCGCGTGATATATCTCGAGTTCGAAGCTCGCCCGGGACGAGACGACGCGGCAAATCAAAAGCGCGCGACGTTGCTCGGTCGTCACCTTAAGGAACAGAGTGCGGACCTCGAGGTTTAGGTAACCGTTGGTAAATCGACGCTATTTGATGGACTGCATCCTGATGATGCTGGAGCGAAGAAAAGACGCGCCGGAGGAGATGGACTGAATTTGTGTATATGGGTTAGACTGCGACATGAGCGTCCTACCTGTCGACGAGATCTTAATTTGACCTTTTGAGAACGGAGTTTCATGTAAATTGTGAGTTTTGTGCGCGAAAAGATTATTCAAAGAGAAGGAGGCATTCGTGTTAAAACTGTATGTTTGTTTGCAGGTGCATCGAGGTTTTAAAAATTTGCAAGTATTTTAAAAATGGCACTGATAAAGAAACTTACTAAAATAAAGGAAATGGACAGTGATCAAGAGGCAACGGAGGAAGAGATAGAAACTGTTGAGTTGTTCGAAGAGGATTCGGAGCAAGAAGTAGTGGTACAAAAACATAGTAACTTACAGACTGTATTTGCTAAGTTCATGGAAGAAAAACATGCAATTGCTTACAAAAAACTTGTGGTTCCACAGTCCATGAGAAGTATCTATTGGAAATTTTTTGGATTTCCCGCTAATGAAAATGGAGAGATTTTGACAAGAGTCAAAATTGTATGTTTGTTATGTAAAACACAAATTGCTTATAATAGAAATACTAGTAATTTAAGAATGCATCTGCAAAATAAGCATTCGCAGAAGCTGCATGAACTGGAGATAAATAGTCCACCACGTAAACAGGTAATATCACCAGAGAGTAAAGAGAAAAGAGCACAAAAAAGATTGCTAAAAGCAGCTATGGCTAACAGTGCACAACATATTTATACCACAAATGTTGATGGTACAGTACATGTTGGTAATGACATTCAATTTGTTACTGATTCTACTATTGACTTTACTGAACATTGTATAGAAGAAGATGTTAGCATGGGTAAGCCTCTAAAATTTATGATTAAGAATAATACTGGGAATGTAACAACCACAAGTGCTCAAGAAGTAGGATTTATTTTGCCAGATGAACATCCTCCGCAATCTAGTACAAATAGTAAATCTCTTACTGATGCTATTTTAGAATTTTTAATCATGGACTTACAGTCCCCTGAAATAGTTCAAGAACAAGGATTTCAAAGGCTCGTTGCTTATTCAAATTCTCCATGTTATATACCTTGTAAAAGTTCCTTAGAGAGAGAACATATTCCCACAGTATATAGTACTTTCAAAGAAACTATATTATCAATTATTGATAACATACCTAATGAAATTAGTTTAGCAGCAGAAGAATGGGTGTCTAATTGCGGCGAAAGTTTTTTTACATTTTTGATATATTATCAAAATACAGAAGAAGCTGTTTTAGAATCAAAAATGATCTGTACTTTGCAAATACCTAAGGACTGGAATGAAACACAGTGGGGACATGCAATAGATTCTATTATAAAAACTTGGCATCTTAATATAGAAAAAATAACAGGTGTAGTTGTATCAACTGGCCGAATAGAATTTATCAATGCATTAATCAGTAGAGGTTTAGCTGTTATACCTTGCTTGTTACATTCTCTTCAAGTATGTGCCAATGCATGTTTTACTGATATTGAAGTTGCCAAAATTGTAAGAAAATGTAGAACAATTATTGGAACTATTATTAGTCATCCTGATACTCTTGCTGAGTTAAGCACACAAGAACAACTATATCAGGTAAAAAGAATTTTGTACTTATTTTATTTTTTCTTTATTAATTGTATTTTGTTTAATAGTTTGAACATTTTTTTATTAATACATAATTTTAAATTTAGTTGGAACAAAATTCTATGGTTTTGGATTGTCCATCACTGTGGATATCGACATACAATATGCTCCATCAAATATACCAGAGACGAGAAATCATCAACACCATATTAACCGAAGCAGTCAATATTGATCAAGAAACAATAGATCTGACCAATGAAGAATGGCAGATTGTTTCTGAATTAGTAGATGCTTTAAGACCCTTTAAAGATACCATCATTACACTCAGTGAGGAAAAAATGCCACATATTTCATTATTAAAACCACTACTTTGGCAATTAGTTACTGCTCACCTTAAAGTCAGTGATGAAGACAGTGAAAATGCACAATCTTTTAAAGAATCTCTGACCAAAATGCTTTTAGAATTATATGAGAAAGATCAAAATGCAAATCTTTTGCTGCAAATTGCAACTGTTTTAGATCCAAGGTATAGAATAGATTTATGCTAATATTTTCCTAAGTTTAAACATTTTTTCTTTTTCATAATTATTTGTAAAATTATAAACTTTAATTTCAGATTTAAAGAAGTACAGTATGCTTCTGATGAAGATAAGAAAGTATATGCAGCTCCTATTAAGGAAATGCTTGTCAAATTAATTGAAGAAAATACAGATACTACATGTAAACTTGAAGAGCAACCAATTAAGAAAAGTCGACTTTCAGGTATATTGTTAACTGAAATAATTGTTTTTATACAGAGTAATTAAAAATAGCATTGAAGCATTTTTAATACCCTATAATTTTGCAGGTATGGAACGTTTACTTAGTGGAATGCGCGCAAATAAGAAACTTATGACTGCAGAGGAAAAAGCTGATTTGGAACTTGCTCAATATCAATCAGAATCTTCAATATGTATAAGTAATTGTCCTCTGGAGTGGTGGTCAAAAGTTTCTATAAAATGTCCAAATCTTGGTAAAATAGCTAGTCGCTACAATTGTGTACCAGTCTGCTGTCCACCTTTATCGAGAATATCTGCCGAGGCTCAACTCGCGTACAATGCAAAAAGAGCAGCCTTGCCTCCGCATCTAGTCGATAAACTTCTGTTTTTACATGCTAATTATAATTTAGTTTAATAACAGGATTTTAAAAGAAAATTGGGTAAAAATTGATTATTCATAATTATCACGGTTTTGGAAAAGAAAATTTCTTTTAAAAAATTTGTAATTAAATAATGTGGTGTGTAATATTCAAAAAATCATTTTATGAAGACTGTATATACATATTATACTTTTAATTATTTAATATACTCTTTAAAAATTTGATATTTAAAAAAAACTTGATCTTGTATAGATTTAATATACATTTTTTAAATTTAATTACAAATTTGTATGAACAAGTAATGTAAGCACGTGTAAGAAGTTTTATGCTATCACTAGATTTTTTCAAGGTAAAATCTATCTTGCTGTAAATATATGATTACATTACATCTGTTTGGATAAGCAAACAAATTTAGTAAATAGTATTGAAAATTTTTGAATGTAAGTATTTTTGTACAAATTTAATATTCATTAACTTGATAATGAATAACTGTTAATAAAATAAAATCAAAACTCTAGCTTTGACTTTCTTTTTATTGTTAACATATAAAACTTATAAAATAAATTAGATTAATTTTTTAATCATGTAAAACTAAATTGTTTTTGGACCCATTTGGACCCTTCATGGAACCTTGGATCACTTATTCGAAGAGATGCTCTTTTGCTAAAGTAATAATATAGTACTGCAACTGCAAATTGAAAAAAAAATTATAAAAATGCTTCTAATAATAAAATTACATATTAAAAAAAAAAAAAAAATAAAAAAGATTACATGATCTTTGAATGAAGTAAAGACTATGGTATCCCAGTGTCCAAAAGTGACTGAGAGGAGAAGTCCAGTGAATTGTCATATGCCAAGAGTGTAAGCCAATACTCAGCATAATGTATGCAACGCAAATTATTAGAGTCATACGGAATTGTGTGTAAAGCAATTGTATCAAGCCTGCCTGCATATGTAAATTGTCAGTATTTAAAACATAAAAATAAATTAATGAAACTAACTTAGCAAATACCTGAAAAACGTAAGTCGAAAAAAAATTGGCCAATAATATTGTTAAAGCAGCAATTAGACAAAAGTCTTGGATTCTGAAAAGTAAATAATTTACTTCGTAAAAGAGTTAATTAATTAAGCTATTAATAATTGTAATACAAATAACCAACACGAATAGTACGAGTAAATCGGCTGGCCGGCTTCTCATGTACGTCGAAAAGGAATTAGCTGCAACGTCGAATATCAAACAAATGTATTGCAATACTAACGTAAACGAATACTTTTTTTGAGTTAATCCCATTAGATCTTTTATTTCTTGGCTATTTACAAAATAAAATTAGAATAATAACGGTAGTTTATAAATCGTGTTAAGAAAATTCCATGTAGCGCGTTACTATAGTAACCGAACCACTTCGGTTTAAATCACAAACTTTAACAATAACCACTTTGCATTTTACGAAATATTAAAACAAAGCAATTATTGTTTAATTAAACTGTATTTTAAGATTTTAAACTTATTTAAAGAAATTACGTATATACAAATGAGTTTTCAAAGTATTACAAATATCGACGTTTAATACAAAAAAAAAGATTAAAAAAAAGGAAAATTAAAAAAAAAATTAATTTGTTTTTAATACGTTCCAACAGAAATGTCATAAATGACAATTGAAAAAAAAAAATATGTTTGAAACGGAATTTTAAAACGAATTATTGTTCCTCCCTTTTTTTCAAAAATCGAAAGCCATGACAATCGGGATTGGTCCAAAAGCTCGACCAATCGAACGCTCGCCCGAGTCGATTGTAGCCGCGTGCGCACGGGTCCTTTTGCGCGGCTGCTCCATCCCGAGGCGGCCGCCGTGAATTCCGACGGGGCTCTCTTTTGATTAAACGCAGGCAAGATGAAGTAAGTTGTCGCTCGGAAATCCAAAGATGCAGCGGGCATCGTTGATGTTCCGCTCGATCTGCCCTCGCCCCGGTTATTCCTGGAGCCTCGTTATTAATGTTGAATTGGTATTTTCAGGATCGGACTGTGCGCCTACAGCGGCTACAAAATCTACCCTGGCCATGGCAAGACCATGGTTAAGGTCGATGGAAAGGTGATTATTTGTTACGTACATTATGCATCTGGCGTGTTTATTGCTCGGGTTACACGTGTTTCGTTGATTAGCGCGAGTTTTCAGTGTTAATTTAACGTGCTTTGTTGTTAAACAACAGTGTCGCTGACCTATAACCTCAAAGTTCGCATATGAGTGTGTGTGTGTTAACCAATGTTGTTCTCTCATTTTAGAGTTTCACATTCCTCAACTCAAAATGTGAGTCTGCCCACCTGATGAAACGCAACCCCAGGAAAGTCACATGGACTGTACTCTACAGGTAATTGACACTTTATTATTTTGGAGCAGCTATTACGTTTGTTTGTGTACACCTGTGTAACTACTGTGTTGTTTGTAGGCGTAAGCACAAGAAGGGTCAGGAAGAAGAACAGGCCAAAAAGAGGACCCGTAGGGCACAGAGGTTCCAGCGTGCTATTGTTGGAGCTTCCCTAAATGATATCCTGGCCAAACGTAACATGAAGCCAGAAATCAGGAAAGCTCAGAGAGATCAAGCAATCAAGTAAGATACTCATTTTATAAATATTTTTACTTTTGTATTACTGCATGTAATACAATATTCTTAATGCTTTACCATATTATTTTTACTTTTAATTTTGTTATTGATGGTTAGACATTCGTTCCTCTGACATGATATTCCATATTGCGTTGGATTTCGAATGTCTTAGAGTAATCTCATAGGGCTGCTTCACCCAGAATTGCTCAAATGTAAAATTACATTGTCTGGCTTTGCGGGTCCATACATTAATATCTTATTTAAAATGCTATTAATCAAATCTATTAATTCTATTAATCAAATTATTTTCTCTTTGTGTATCTAATTGGCATTTTATTTTTTTAAGGGTTGCCAAAGAGCAGAAGAAAGCCAAGAAAGAATTGAAGAAGGCAGCCGCGCCACCAAAGCCCAAACCTGTACACAAACAGAAGGCAACGAAAGTGCAACAGAAAGCTGCTCCCAGAGTTGGTGGAAAACGATAAATTATTTCTTTTATTGCTTGAAAAAATAAAATGGTTTACCATTAAAAAATATTTTTTACTAATTATTTGTATTTCATTTTTAAAATAGCAGAAAACAATTTTTAAATATTGCTTTCATTTTTAGATCTGCTAAAGAACCGTTTGCATAATCACAAAACTATAAAAGTGAAAGTGTTGAATGATAAACTAAATTTTAAAAAATTTTTAACAATGATTTATTATGCTTTAATACATTTAAAAAACTTCTTGAAATCTTAAAAAAAACATCAACGCAAGCAAACATTCGAATTTCACAACAAAAAAATCAATTATTGTACAATTTTTCACTTCTTTTCCGCGAGCTCCTTTTTGAGTACCGACAGCTTGGTAAGCGCAAGATCTCTCCATCCTCGGCGTTCCTGGAGCTTGTCAAGCGGGGTCATTTGATTCAGCTGATCACTTATTTTATCCGCCATCTCTCCAACGAATTTCGGCGTTGGGCCAAAGGTCATGCTCGTGTCGTAAATGCTTTTATTGTATGTTTCGCAGTATTTCTTCATACCTACAATATACAATCGGTTAATAATATGTCACTCGCGAATTATTTAAACAATTTATAAAATTACCTTCGGCATTAAGGTGAGCAGTTTCAAAAGGTCCAAGGAAGGCATAACGCATGCCAAGTCCTTCGCTCATTACGATGTCAATGTCTTTCACGTCCAACACACCGTCAGCGACCAGGCGCCAAGCTTCGTTTAATATTGCGTATCTGCAATAAAAAGAAGCCTTGTCTTTAATTTCCGATATTTACAATTGAAATATAAAAGAAAAACAAAAGATTTTACTGAATTCTGTTGAGGGCGAATCCATCGACTTCTCGATTCAGGATTACCGGAGCCTGACCGATTTCCGTCATGATATCTTTTGTCTGCTGAGGAATTTCCTTGCGAGTCCACGGAGCTGGCACGATTTCCACGAGTGGCACGTAGTACGGTGGATTGACCTACAACAAAACGTTTAATTGATGTTTATAGAAAGCTTTGTGTGTAAATTACAATATATGTGTACAAGAAATGTAATTAAAATTTTTTATATGAGAATCGACATACCGATTACAAGCGGCTTGTAACGAGCTTTCGTAATTGCGCGCGCATGAAAGCTATTTGTAATTCAGAGCATTGTATAGGCGATCGTATAATTTTCAGTCGTTTAAAATTCTTATACGTTAATAAGACAGTAATTAATGTTGTATAGGGTTAAATTAGTAACAACTTTAATTGCATCTAACAATTAAAAAACTATGTCCTACACGTCATTAGAAAATTTTTCAAGCGTTTTGTAATATTAAACAAATGGTACATGTATACTTTCGCTCGAAATCGGATTTAATCAGATAAGAAATGATCAATAAAACTCTTCAAGCGATTTCGTAATTTTACGCGAGATAACAACAAAAAATAATAACGATACATCGAAAAAATATTCTCAAAAATTTGTCGTAAATCCGATCAATTTTTTTTAATCAAAGCAAATGAAAATCTGCCGATTTACTCCGACAATATTGAATAACGCAATTTTTTTGCATCAGCTCTGAGATTAGATAGAACCGTATATGTTTGACTTTGTGGTATCAGTTTGTTAGTCAATAACATTTCCTCGTAACAACATAACAATTTGTAATAAAAAAAAATTTATAAAAAAAATCAAAAAGAGATAACATTGAATATCTCTCGCTTACGGGATGAGAGACGACAACTTGCTCCCGATGCTTTAGACCTTCGCTGAAGAGCGAAGGTTTGAACGTCGATGTTGAGGAGGACAGGATCACTTTGTCGTCGACGACCTTGTCGAGCTCGGCGTAAAGCTTCTTTTTAAGGTCGATGCGCTCGGGTACGCATTCCTGGATCAGTTTCGCGCCCTTTGCCATATCGCTGAGGCTCGATGTACCTGTTAATTTTCAAATTAAAAGAACAGTGTTTTAATAGAACACGCGTACTCTCGATTAATTTCAGTGTTGACTGTGTATAGGCCTTTGTAAACACTAGTCTCGACATGTGCAAAGTAGAACACGCGCGTTTGAAATGCACAAATACAGTTTAATCAAACCTTTAATGAGAGCGATTTGCTGCTCGGCATTGAGCTTGCCGCGGAGAAGTTTATTCTCCTCGAGTCGCTTGAGCTGCTGGCGAATGTCGCTCAAGGCATTGTCGATCTGCTCCTGAACGATGTCGTAGAGGACGACTTGGTAGCCCGTGCTGGCGAACAGCATCGCCCAACTACGGCCGATCAGGCCACTGTGAACGAACGCAATTAATTTTTAACTGTTTTGATATCGACGATTAGAGGCAGATGTGTTTTAAGAAAAAAAAAAGTAATTTATTTTGAACGAGAGTTTATGTGTACTTTTATTCTGGCGTCTAGATCAATCGAAGAGCGAATGTTTAATCGAACGTGTGTATTGCTGATAATTTAATCGTTGCCTATACTACACGTCACGTAACGTATTACGTTGTGACATCTGCTTTACGAATATCGCTTTTATCGCGCGTATATTCCACTCCCACTGAGATCTAAATACACCGCGCTCGGCAACCCAGCGGCTCTCTTTGATAATTATTGTTATAAAATTAATAATCGACCTGTAAATTAATACAAACGAAAACTCAACGCGACATACTTAAAAAAAAGGTATATACAGCGCAGTGATTCTCTAACGAGCGTCATGTCGATAACGAGAAAGTTTGATCGAAAGTGCTTGAAACCGGTTTTTGTAAGCACGCGCTGATAATGTATTACGCGCGTGGTTTCTGGGCCTTAACGGAAATCTCGAGTCGCCATGACGGCAAGTATCCGAGGCAAATAGACTCGTGACTATTACGATGGCTTTATTTACATTGGAATAAGAAAAGACGAAATTTTTGAAAAAGCGAAAACATAGAATTTTCAGTGATAAAACCGGATCGAGAACGGCTATCGTTACATCACAAGCTTTTGTTTCGAATTTAAATTCGTTGGAGCCGAGGTTCTTCGAGCATCAAAAATTCGAAATTGAAAGACACAAGAGTCAAGTGGTTTTGTTATTCAAACTGTCACAAACGTGTATCGGAGAAAGGCAGATAACCGATTACTTTTATCTTTGACGTTAATTTTTAGTTTTTTGAAATTGCTACAAGCAATTGTATAAGAGAAACAAATTCGGAGCGTTAAGCGTACACTCAACAACGAGCCTACCTCACACTCGAACTTACATAAGTTACATTAGAATAACCGAAGGAAGAAAAATAATAAACAGTATACTTCATTCCAGCAAGCGAAAAACTCGAGAGAGTACCTCGGTTATAAAGAAATCAGTCTCCGATCTCCAAAGCCTCCAACATTCAACTTTCATAAATAAAACTCGAAACGGCAACAAACATATTCAACCGCAAAAGCCACAAACCTGCCGATAATTCCAATCTTCTCGTTCTTTTGCGCCATCGCGTCTGTCTACCGCAACTGCTGCTCCAAGACTGCGCCTTGCCTCTTATCGATACGTGCTGCGCGGCGGGCCACCACTCGTCAATCCACTTTACAAGCGATTCCGATCGAAATAACAGTGTGTAATACACACGCCTCCGCTTGAATTGCCGCGAGAGAGAAGTCGAGGAAAGAAAAATGAAAATGGAATGAAGGCACTTCTCGCGCAGAGCTCCACGCGCAGCGACTCTTCTGTAGTTTGTGCGCGCGCGCGCGTGAGCGTCGACTGGAAAATTACCCGAATATGAAGTACGGCGCCTCTGGAGACAGCTGTGGGCCTCTTGGGGGCTTTCCTTAATGATTTTAATTAATTCCGGCGTTGGTCGCTTGTGCATGCGGGTTTCGTTTTTTATACCGCTCCTCCGATAATCTCCTCCAGCGAGAGACATACCGAACTTTGCTTTCTTCTTTAAAAAAAAACTCGAGATAAATTGTTATGAAAACGTTGAAAAGTTTTATAAATAAATTTTGAAAATTAGCGCCAAAAATTTACGAACGTTTTATTGTCCCTAAAATAATCTCTCTGCCTCGTTTTCGATACAAAAGTCGTTTTACTTCATCTCAAACGCCTCGAGCAAATTGGATTCCACGTCGTTTAAAAGTCGCAATTTATTGCTAACAATAAATCAAGAATTATATAAACGAGGGAAACAAAAAAATTTTCAATGTTTTGTTTATCTCGAGCGATAAGCGTTATATATTAGTGTATAGCAATTATTAGCAAAAACATTTTTTAAAAAATACGTAATTCCCGCGTAACTATAAGGGTGTAGGGATTCACCATTTTAGGTTTACTATACTGTCTGTGGGATATGCATGTGCGTGTGTTCGAGACGAGGAGTGTTTGGTGTGTTTAGTGTGTGTTGTGCGCGCTTTTGGTGACAATTAAGCCGAGGATCCCCCCTTTCGCCCAAACGTTTATAAATGCCTCGTTTTTCAACGCTGGATTTCCCGTGTCTCCGTCGTTTCCTCTAAACTAACGCATAAGTGAGTTTTCAAAGGTAATTATAAGACGTATTATCGAGCCGATGCGCAGTTAGTGTGCCGTGCAACTTGCTTGCACAGTTCTAACCTTAAAAAAAAAGCGACGGAGTTATCGCTCTTGATAAACTACCTTTAGTATAGTTAATAAGTTAATTTCGCATTGTTTAATTTCCAATCGACGCTTAAAATCTTATTTCCCTAACGATAAGAACAAACGTTACAAAGCCGTTTGTAAAATCTATTTATAGCAGACGACCTTATCTACCACGAATTCCCCTAATATTGTCTTTACATATATTCCTGAAATGCATAAGCAAAGCTCACCCGATTCGTAAAATTCATTAATTTCCCTTTTTTAAATCTGGCCAGTCGACTCGGTAGGCAGGCACGAAAAGACAGGCCTGATCCTGCATTCTTTAAATCCGATGCAGAGGGAATCCCCCACTAAGTCACAACACACCAAGAGAGAGGCATTTTCCGCATTGCAATAGGCACGTGCGCCATTCGAGTAATGTCTATGCACAAAAGCGCTCTTTCCGGATAGCGTCGACATCAGCGCAAAGACGAGTCTCGCCCTATGGGGGTAGATCGAAATTTGGCCGGAGGGCAGTTTAGCGAATACTGCATGAATGACAGGGAGGAGCAGGCAAACAAGTAACCTAAGCGTTTCGCAGAAGAAGTAGAGGCGTTTTGGGAGAGAGGGAAAGAGAGAAAAAGGCTTGCGCAATTGTGCGAAGCTGTGACGCACACTATACGTTTTCTCGGGGAAGAACCTGCCGAGGCGCTTTATCTCGGCAACGGCAAGGAAACGCGTCACACACAGCGCGGCCGAGTCTTCAGTTCGCGATCGGTGAGTAGGGAGTCAACATCGTATACCGAAGAATATACGCTTGTTTACGCGTTTTGGGAAGACGGTTTGCCTTTGGAATCTAGGGTCGCAGTCCAAACGCGACGGTTATTCGATAGCGCCATGCCCGACGCGTTCGAGAATTATGCGACTCACGAGATGCACAGGTTGAAAAATGTTTCTCCCATGACTCCTGGACAATTGGACAGTCCTTTTACCTATGATTATGGTACTTTTGTCAAGTTTTATGGTTTAGTAAGGAATTTTAAATAATTTTCAGTTTTATTGAAATTGGTTTATTTTGTTTGTGTTTGATCAGATCATCGCACAATGAGTACAGCGGGGATCTACAGTCCATCATCAATTGCCTCGCCACAGGAAGTTGATTCTCCTGATAACATGACAATAGATGTCTTAAACTTGATGGAACATACAGAAATATCAATATGTAAGACATCTTGATTATTTTTTGTCACAAACGCAGAATAGATAAACGAATATAAATTTTTTTCTTTTTTAGGCAAAGCTCCGGAAATAAAAATATTAATTCAGCCTGTCGAGAAATTTAGATTTAGGTATAAGTCTGAAATGATGGGAACACATGGTAGTCTCCTTGGGGAAAGAGAAGGTAGCCATCTTAAAAAGGAAGTTCCTACTGTACAGGTATAATATAATTGATTTATCAATTAATAAACATTATTAAATGTTTTATTTGGATTTTTTTTTTAATAACTTTCCTTTTTATTTCACAGTTAGTCAATTGCCCCCTTAAAAATGCTGTTGTAAGGTGCACAGTGGTTACTGCAGATGAAGACAGAAGATATCCTCATGCGCACCATCTTGTTAGAAAATATGGAAATTCTGACAAAGATGATCCTCATGATATAGAAGTGTCCGACCAAAATAATTATATAGCAATGTACAGTATTATTATTTAAAATATTTTTAAATAATTTTTCATTTGTATTTAATATTAATATTAAATATTAATTTCACATATAGGTTCTGCAGTATGGGCATAATTCATACAGCAAAGAAAAATATTAAGGAAGAACTTGTAAGGAAAAGAACAGTGGAATTAAAGGAACAAAAGAGGAGATTAAATCCAAATAATGATAATTTATCTGCAAAGGAAATTATTGAGGTTTGTTTTTATCAGGTTAATTAATTGACTTTATTATGTATCGTAATTATAAAAAAAAACTTTTATTTTAGATGGGTCTTGAAGCAGAACAAGCTCAAAAATGGATGAATCTGAATAGTGTTGCACTCTGCTTTCAAGGTTTTGCATATGGGGAAAATAATGTATTATATCCAATAACAGAAAAAATGTATTCAAGACCAATTAACAATCTTAGTAAGTTATTGCATCAGTTTTGTGAAAAATTTAATAGTTAAATTGAATTAAATTTTATTCATTGATTTAATAAACAATTCCTTTTAGAAAGTGCTTTAACAGGAGAATTGAGAATTTGTCGTATTGATAAACATTCAAGTAGTGCTGAAGGGAACGAAGAAGTCTGGTTACTAGTTGAAAAAGTTGGAAAAAGTATGTAAAGCTGTTTAATTTGAAAATTAACTTTGTTGTTTTCTGTCAAAATAAACATTTTTATTTTTTCAGAAAATATCAGAGTTAAGTTTTATGAATTAAATGAAAGGGACAACGTCGTTTGGGAATCAGATGGTCGATTTTCAGAATTAGATGTTCATCATCAATATGCAATAGTTATAAAGTAAATTAAATTCACTAATAAATGTTTTGCTAGTTTGTAATAAGCATTACAAGAAATTGAATATCTTTGCAGGACACCTCCATATAAAGATGTAAATATAACAAGACCAAAAGAAGTGTACATAAGACTGGAGAGACCATCAGATGGAGAGATTTCAAACAGCATTAAATTTTCTTATAAACCATCAGATACATCTTCAGGTAAGCGTAAATAAAGTAATATATTATTATTGTATAAGAAATTTTATACAAAATTAATTTTAATACAATTTTTAGTTCGAAAACGACCACGTTTGTCATCGCTTTCTAAAAGTTCTGAGGATTTCAAAAACTCCTCAAATTCTAAATCATTAGGATGCATGCTTAACGCAGAAACGTGTATGAATTTAGATCTTAAGGGTGTAAACGATGAAAAACTTTTAAGTTTTTCTGGTAGCTCATTTTTAAGTGAATTTGACAGTAAGTAAAATTAATTGTAAAAAAAATAAATTTTTTTTCCTATCCTATTTATTAAAAATTATTTTCCAGAACACCTTCAAGCATTAGATAATGAGGAAGACGATAATATATTGCCGTCTGGTTATGCTGTTGACGGTTTACATGGTGCAGAGCATGAAAAAATCGATGATGTAATTATTCAAATTATATTATTAAAATAATCTTTTTAAACAATTTCAGCAAAATAACTACGAAAGAATTTTTTCAGGATTTTGCAAGGGTAACTCTCAAGACTATATTAACAATGCTTAAAGAAAATGAATCAAAGAAAGGTTCAGAAGAAAACGTGGTAAAAAAAATGCAAGAACTTTTGCAAGAAACAACGTATTACGGCGATACTCCGTTACACTTTGCTTTGAGGTATGAACAGGTGGTACTTGCAAGTCAAATTATCATCCTTGTTGGCCGAAATGAGTCTCTTAAAAATATCGTCAATTTACAAAACAGCGCTGGAAAGGTAAAATCTTAATAATATGTTTTTCGATTTACTTTAATTTAACAAAAACAATTATTTACATAAATCTATTATTTTAGACGCCATTACATCTTGCGATTTTACAAAATCGACCGGATATGGTTAGAGCTCTTTTAAAGCTTGGAGCTGATCCTAATTTATGTGACGATGAGGATGCAACTGCATTACATATTGCAGTTAATGGTAATATATGTGTATTCTTGCTTAAAAACTGGCTAATTTTTAAAATATTATGTACCTTATTCAATAAATATTTTACGTTCTGTACAGCGGAGGCGAACAAATGCCTTGATGAGCTTCTAAAATACAAGGATAAACTCAATCTAGAAACTCATACCGAGTCAGGTTGGTCGGCTCTTCTTCTAGCTGCCAAACTGGGATCGTTTCATGGAGTTAAGGCTCTTATTGAAGCAGGCGCTGACGTTAATTCTACCGATATGTCATACGGCAGGACAGCTCTTCACATTGCGGTCGACGGCAATCACAAACACATCGTCAATTATCTTCTAACTAAGGTTTATTATTATGATTATTTTCAAACAACAAAAAAAAGAACTATTTTCTAAAAATAATTACTTTGCAGACAAAAATTGATGTTAATGTGAAAAACTTTGGAGGAAATACGGCGTTGCATAGTGCAGTCGTAAAGGGTGGCAAATTTGGCGAGGAACTCGTTAAGCTGTTAAAAGGACACGGGGCGGATCCAAGCATAAGAAATAATAATATTGGTAAAGATGTTGCGGAAAGAATGAAATCCGTAAGTATCTATCCAGTGAAACCTTTTACCCATCGACGTGATTGAACCTTTTATTATCATACTTTTACAGATGTCCATTGAGCAACGTACTTCTAATACGCCCCCACCAACAGAATTGTTAACGGAAATAAAAAGCGAAGAGAGCGATAGCGATGATAATGCGACAAATCTAGGCAAATCTTCGTTTGATCTTGCTCGAGAAGACCAAAGAGTAAGCCTTTTTTTAATTTGAAAAAATTTAATTCCAAATGCGTAATATTGCTAGCATTAAAATAATGAAGATTCTTCCTTCTTCACAGCTGATAAACTTACTAACTAGCGGAAAAGCAATGACCTTGATTCCGGAAGAAATGGATATTAAAGAAGAAGAAATGTCCGACGACGACATAACTTTGCAGAATAGGGCCGTCTTCAACATACGTAATATCGTAAAAGAAAGTGTTGCAAAGGAACTTTTAGAAAAAAAGACTTCTACATCTCAAGAAATTCAGCGAAAAAGACAACAAGAGCTACATCTACGAAAGCGAAAACAACAATTAGAACAGTTGGGACGAGGTGACGATAAGCTTGAGGAAAAGCACATACAGAAAATTATTCCCATTCTAGACAGAACTGGAGGCTGGGAAAGATTAGCCTACCACTTGAATCTTGGCTCTTTGGTGAGATTACACAAAAAGACAAAAAGCCCATCAACGGCGTTGTTTAAAAAAATAAAAGTAAGTAGCGAAGAAATAGCGTTGATGACTTGCGTGCTCAATTAGGTATTAATTTACTTTTTGCATTTTTCAGTTACAAAATCCCGACATCACTGTGAAACAGATGAAAAAGTTTTTAATAGAGGTAAAAGCATTTGAAGCCGCGTCTGAGCTGGAAGACAGATAAAAATGCATAACGTAAAAAGATTCTTAAATTAAGTCATCTATTTATGTATATTGTTAATTGTAAATATGTCCTGTACTTATAATTTTAATACTATTGTATTTTATTGATAAATTACATTTTACAAGTAAAATTAGTAAACCACGTTGGTTATTAATAAAACCACCTTCATCAACAAAAGCGACAATGCGAATAAAATTAAAGTCTCCGATTGGCATATTAAAAAAGGGCGCGCCTCCGTTATCCGAGTGCTCGCGCACCCGCGGCCAACGTCAGGTGCCTACTTAGCAGCTGAGCCTTGGGGGAGAGCGGGCGGGCGGCGCGCGATTGCCGCGCGTGAGCGGCGGAGCGCGGAGGGAGAGAGAGAGAAAGAGCGAGCGAGAGAGCGAGGTAGTACAAGTTCACTACTCTGTTCCGTTCGCTGCTACTACTCTCACCTCTCTGCTCTCGCAGTGCAGTAGGCTCGTACAGGAAGGGGGCACGACTACGACGACGACGACGGCGACGACGACTTTTTATTCCAAAAAGCTCGGATCGGCCATATTGGTGTCTGTGTTGTATCATTAGCTCGGAGCATCTCGGAGTCGAAGGAAAGAGGTATGCCCGAGTGCTGTCCGTCCACGGGGCCAAAGGGGGGACCACGTCCTCGGGGCTGCGCGGCCGCGGCGGGGCCCGGGCGCCGCGGACCGAGAGCCGAGTCTCGCCCGCACGCCGCCGCCGCCGCCGCCGTGCACCCCCGGCCGCGCTCTCTTTCTCTCTTCTGCGAAAGTTGGGTTAGCGCCCCGCTGGGCCGTGCCACCTCGGCGCAGCTGCGTATACACGACTCCCGGCGCACGGCTGCTGCTCCGAAAAAGTCTCTCGGCCGCCTCGACGTGGCGCTCGGCTGCCCACCCCCCGCACGGGCGCAGAGAGACACACACGCAGGCTCGAGACCTCGGCCCTCCTCCTGCGAATGGCGAACTCGCTGACGCGTGGCCGACCTTCCGGAGCACCGGGCCCCCTCGTAGCCGCCATCGGCCTCCGGAACGAGGCCAACCCTCTCGCCGCTCGAGGCTCCCCCCGGGCAACGACGTTGAACGTTACGCTCGCGCTCTCGGCTCTCTCTCTTTCTCTCCGTGGCGCGTTCGGCCGAGAGCGGCCACGTTTCTTTGTTTGATCCTCGACTTTTGCTCATTTTCGTCTGCTTACCGTCTTTGGAAAATGGGGCCTTTTAAACTGCAGAGCTATATGTGCTTTTGTTTGGGCACAGCCATCGAGTATATTAAGCAGCGGCAGCCCCGGTCGAGCCAAATAAGCGCGAAAATCTCTATTGGAAATAAGAACGCCGCGCTCGCTTGACTTTTTTTATTTACATTTGTCGTTTGTTTTGTCAACATTACACCCGAACCTCGAGAGGCAGATGGCGAATTATCACATGGCTTACCTCACCGCCGCGTAATATCGCTTTATAACCTTTGTTCCTTGATGATTGTCATTGAAACTCAAAGCACCAGCAATCCCTCATCATTACCAATGCTTTTCTGTTGTTTTTCAGGAGTTTTAGCATCATGACTGATTCTTTGAAATTCGGTCCAGAATGGTAATTGCACTGAATTCAGACTTGCCAAAGAAATGCTTTTGTACGATTCGATGAAAAAAAAAATATGAATTTTCTTTTGTAGGCTGCGCAACCTGGCAGGAGATGGTTGTAATGCCGGAGGAGGGAGTCTCACAACTCCTCGATATCAATTGGCGGAGCATAGGTATGGTCGAGAGGAGATGCTTGCTCTTTTTGACCATACCTATAAAGCTCCAGAGCCTTTGACAAGTTTTACAGGGCTTTATGTCCCAAAGACTCAGTTACCACTGGCTCTTATACAAATGACAGAGGAAGAAACAGTAAGAAATTTTATTTTTACACAAAGATATTCTTAGCACTTCTTTTTTATCCTGCATCAACTTTGATTCAACTGGCGATTGTTGAATCTAGAAGCTCCAATTATTATAGTGCCAAAATGTCTGTTCGTTTACCAAACTTGCAATTATACACGTTTGTGGATCTATTTTGGTCCATGATTATTAATAGTGCATTATCACGTTACATAATGCTAATTTAAAATAAAAAAAAGGCAAAAGTTTTTGAGTCAACCAATAATGACATTATTATGAATTGCATTGTTCAACAGCGCTTGTGGAATGGAGGTGTGTCAGCAAGTGTCGGTCGTGGTCGAGGTGGTAGCGTCGATCGAGGAGGGCGTCCTCGAACCGGACGAACTCCCTCGCACTATCGCGGGGTCGGCTTCGAAGACGAGGGTCCCGGAACCAGAATCGAGACACAGCCGTTTCCAGTAAATTTCATAATGACACTATCAATGATTTAAAAAACGATACCCAATAAGCAAGGGGCAATTTGTGAATTTAGGTGCGAACCAGAGCTTTCGATAGACCTCCAGTCGAACGTAGTTGGTCAGAACGAAATGGGGCTGTAGACTCGGCCGAGTGGAACGGGTCTACTAGTCCCAGAAAAGAATTGAGTCGGGGTGCCAGCGGCAGTTCTCTTATGGAAAGTAATTGGAGACGTCATCGAGCGGGAGAGGACGAAGACGATTGGCGGACAAACGCGAGGGGCGAAAAATGGGGTAATTATAGTGATCATTAAAGAAAAATTGTCTCTTCAATTTAACATGTTTATTATACGAACACCGATTAAATGGATAAAACTTTTGGAAAATTTGTTTAGAGAATGTTAATGAAGGTAAATATTTATTAGCAAAAGGCAGTTGGCGCGATGCCGATAAAGATCGAGGCGAAAGAATCGACGTGGATGAGGATAAAAGAGGCGAACGCTGGGATCACAAAGGCGGCAACAGGGCGTTTGATCCTCATCCACCTCCTTTACGTAGAAATCGCTCTAACCACCATGATAATCATGACAATCTGCCAGAATGGTAATTATTTCTTTTCGAAAAGTCAATGCTTAGTAACCATTATCTTCGCAAATAACTAAATCATGTCTATCACAGTCAAGTTTTCAAGTACATAAAACTCGACTACAGTTTTATCTGATAAAATGATAGATTTGTTCTAACAGATAACCTTGATATGAACATTTTAGAATAATATTTTTTACAAGATGGTAACAATTTATTTTACGTTTTTTAATTTTTATTGATATGATTATACGATTTATATGACGAGAGAAATGTTGCAAGAAGGTATTTAAAAATGAAAATTTACTTACTCACAAGAAATTTAAAAAAATGATGAACGTTAGCCGAGTCTGAAAATTCGGTAATCGCATCGACGTTTACTTAACTCTGCGATCGCCTAGAGTCTAATGATCAAACAAATCTACGAGAGCGATAAATCACCACTGACATACTACAAAATCAATTCGAAATCTAATGCTTTGCCTCGAAAGCAAAAAAAAACTTATACGTACTTTTTCTATGTTCATAGGGCTATGGAGAACCCAAGCGAGAGTGGTGGCTGCTTCGACTCTTCGGGAGCGTTTCACGGCACGTATTCGGATGACGATGACGATCGCGGCGATGGTCGTCAATACGAGCGCAAGCGGGGCGCTCGGGTGCGCCGCGTCTCCGAGGGCAGCGCGCCGCACTCGAAGGCCAGCCCCGCTCCGAAGCTGGGCCGTTTAACTGCCAAGCTCGAGCGACCGCTCAACGGCGAGCGACCCAAGAGCTTGCACGCCACCGACTCCAAGTCTGATTTATTGGACAAGGAGGCAAGGCGCAGTTTGTCGCCGATAAGGTCACCTCCGCCCTCCAGCCCTGTTGCGAAGAAGGCCGGCGGTGGCGTGCAGGCTTCGCCGGCGGAACCTCGGAAGAAGTCGAAACAGCCCCAGCAGGAGAAGCCCCAGAAGGATTCACCAGCTGCCGCGCAAAGTAAGGCATTGGTCAAGCTCTGTTGTTTGTGATTATTTATTTCAATAATCATTTGAACTTCGTACGTCGTAGCTCCGAAGAACAAGTCTAAAACTGAAAAGAAAGAGGAGTCCAAAGCGGATAAGTCTAAGGTGGATCGTAATAGAGCTAGTAAAGCTGAGGAATCTGCAAAGGCTGATACACCTCAAGCTATGAAGCTGGAAAAGCCACCCAGTCTGGTGCAGCAGAAGATTCAGCAGCCGGTTCAACAACAAGTTCCGCAGCAGCAGAGTCAGCATCACATTCAACAGTTGCTCGAGCAAAACATAGCAACGAGCGTGGCCGCGAGCGTCATTGAGTCGCAAGTGGATGATAAGCTCAAGTCGGTGGAGGCGGACAACCTCGATCGGATGGAGGAGGAGGTAGCCAAACTCGTGGATCATATGGACGAGAAGCCTCCTTCGTCCGTGCTCGGCTCCGGTTCTGTCATGGGTCAGTCGGTTATGGCGGAGGCAGGTTCGGTGAATGTATCACAAGCAGCCGGTGTCGAAAAGTGGTTCTACCGCGATCCTCAGGGCGAGGTGCAAGGCCCGTTCTTGGCCACTGAAATGGCAGAGTGGCATAAGCAGGGTTACTTTGCGCCGAATCTTCTGGTCAGGAGAACTTGTGACGAGCGGTATACCACTCTTGGCGATCTTGTCAATTTATGTGGCAGGGTGCCGTTCAGGCCTGGCACGAACTTCCCACCGCTCAAGGTAGTTCTTCTTTCAGTTAAACTTTATACTAATTCAAATTGCTTCCTTACACGAAAATTATTTTTGTAAATGCAGCTGACCGATCCTATGATGGCTCCTGGAGTGCCAAATCTTGGTGTTGGAGTGCCAACAGGTCTGCCAATAAATAGTGGGCTTCCCAAACCGAATCTTGAGGATCCGTTGCTTCTCTATCAGTATCAACAGTTCCGGCTTCTGCAGAATCAGCAAATAATACTAAAGCAATTTCGCGCTACTGCTATCAGCAAGCTCTCGCAATCGGAACAGTGGGCAACCCTCAGTCCGGTTGAGCAAAATCAGCTCATAGCCCAGTACATAAGGCAGATTGATCCAGATATCGCCGATTTAAATCTGAATCAGCAACAGCCTCCTCCACCCGTAGTTTCCAGCAGCTTCATGCCCAATATTTCTCAACCGGCTCAACCCTCCAATTCTGTTCTCCAGCTCTTCCCTCAGCTTCATCAGGTGAGGTTACATTTTTATCACAATGTCTTTGAAAGATTTTTTGAATGTTAATTATTTTCATAATCTATACACTAGTATTGTTAATGTTAGTATTGGCTTATAAATCGTAACCTAAAAGAATTAAAAGAAAATAACTAACAGGTTGCGAAGACACAAGCGGAACCTGCGCCACGTGTTCCAGCTCCGAATCCGCATATGGTGGTGAATAACCAAAAAATGTCAAATACTCCAATTGATCCGATCCAGCAACTGATGCAGCAAATGAGTGGCATAAGAAATCTGCCACCGATGCCTCAGGCCGCAATGGCGCCAAGCCCTCCTCAGCCTCAGCCCCAACCCCCGCCTCAAGAAGACAATCCAATTAAATCGTGGTTAAGGCAATTGGGTGTCAACACTAACGGTCCGCTTCAGCCACAGCCGCAACCACCACAACCACCCCAACCGCAGATTGACTCTGTATGGCATCCTCCGCCACCACCTCATTTGTCATCTTTTAATGCGCAGACGTGGATGTCTCAAGTACTGTATTATTTTTAAATTTACGTATCTGATAATTGTATTGAAACGTATATTAAATTAACGATTATCTGTATGTAGGTTGGTCCAATTCAGCCAACCATTCCACCTGGCCAATTAACTGGGTCATTGTGGGATATACATCCTAAAGAAATGAAGACTGAGCAGCAAATTTTGGTAAGTGAAAAAAAATGTTTTATTGATAGGAGCATTAAATAAAGAAATGTTTCAAACAACTTAATCAATTATAGGAAGAACAAAATTTGAAAATGCAAGAAGAAAAGAAGAAAGAAGAGCTGCGACAGAAAGAGGAATTAGAGCGCCAACAAGTTGAGCAGGAACGTATGCAGCGACAACAAGAGGAAGAACTGGTGAGAATGAAGGTTGCTGAGGAAGCAGCTAAACGAGAGGAGATCGAAAGGTTGAAGCGCGAGGAAGAGAAAAAACGCCGAGAAGAAGAGAAACGTCGGCAGGAGGAGGAGCAGCGGAAGATTGAAGAGAAACGGCGTAAAGAAGAGGAGAGACGTCGCGAGGAAAAGCGCAAGCATGACGAAGAGGTGAATAAGAAAAAGCAAGAAGAGGAAAAACGTAAGCGCGACGAGCTTAAGAGACAAGAGGAGAAACTCCGAAGGGAAGAAGAAAAACGCAAGAAAATCGAGGACGAGCAGCGAAGGCAGGAGGAGGAGAGATTAAGGTAGCTTTATAACAATGTATTTTAAATTTTTAAAATAACTAGAAGTAGAAACTTAATGTTTGTTAAGTGCATTACTAATGTTTACGTTATTGTGCTGTTAATTATTTAGAAAAGAGGAAGAAGCTCGCAAGAAAGCTGAGGCTGAAGAGCAGGCCAGAAAAGCCGAACAGCGAAGACGCGAGGCAGAAGCTCTGCGTAAATTGCAAGAGCGTAGCAAAGCTCCTTGGGCTCAGGCTCCTCCGGCTCCACCACCAACTGCTCAGGCTTCTCTTGCTGACATTCAAAGGCTTGAAAGAGAGAAAAAGGCTGTAAGTTTTTAAAAATGGAAGATACAAAGCATAATGCAAGAGTTATTATAAAATCCTGTTAAAATGTATATAGGAGGAGATGCGACTTCAGCAATTACTGCAGCAGCAACAGTTGGCTCAGCAAAAGCTTGTTGAAGCTCAAGAAGCAGCTTTAACAGACTCTGCTAAGCGTCTGCAGTTTAAATGGGCTGAAAAAGCTGCTCCAAACAATAATGTTAATCAAGTAAAGAGCCTTGCCCAAATTCAACAAGAAGAACAGGAAAGAATCGTGAAAGTCAAGGTAAAATTTTTGTTACGCCATAAATGAGTAAAAAACATTATGCTTAATTTTAATTATGGATTATAAGTATTAAATTCACGATTCTCTATGTCATTGACAGCAACAGGAAAGAGAAAGGCAAGAGAAGGAAAAGACCAGTCAGAAAGAGACTGTAGTACCAGTGCAAAACGTGAGCATTTGGGGTGCAGCATCCCAGAGTCTTACTTGGTCAAGTACTGCAGGATCAAGTGCTCCCGGTTTCTGGGACGAGCCAGCTCCGAAAGTAAGTGCTCCTGCTCAAAAGCCCGCCAATGTTGTAGCTGCTAGGCAAGGTCAGCCTAAACAACCGACACCTGTAAAGGTATCTCAACAGCAACAGCAGCAGCAACAACAACAGCAGCAGCAGATGTTACTGATGCAACAACAGCAGCAACAGCAACAACAACAGCAGCAGCAACAACAATTAAATAACAAGGCAGGCAAGAATAAGACCAAGAAAGAAGAAGAAACGTTGAAGAAGCTCTTTGAACAAAACACTGCCAAGACTGATGATTTTACCCAATGGTGTACCAAGGCTTTAAGCGGTCTTCAAGTATCAGTAGATAGTTAGTTTCAAAACTTTATGTCTACCGTTTGTACTGCAAAGCTATTTAAGTGTACTAAAAAAAATTTATTTTTATTTTTAGTACCTACATTTATTAGTTTCTTACGTGATATTGAAGCGGCATACGAGGTTAAGGAATATGTTCGCCTGTATCTGGGCGACGGAAAGCAATGCGCTGAATTTGCTAAACAGTTTTTGGAAAAAAGAAGTAAGTGGAGATCAGCTCAACGACCCCAGACGCAAGCGGATGACTTAAATAAACCAGCTCCTGCTATTAATCCAAATACTTCAACGGAGTTTCAAGAAGTAAAGGTAGCTCATTGAATAAAAATAGATTATATTAATTTGGTCGAAAACAATTTAATTTTGTATTTATAAAACTTTCAGAGCAAATCTAAGAAACTAAAGAAGGGAAAAATGTACAAAGTAGATAGCAAAATGCTCGGATTCAGTGTGATGTCTGCTCCGGATCGCATAAACGTTGGGGATCGTGATTATGCAGAGGGCTTGTAAACTCAAGTTGATTGGATCTCAAGTGTTTATTACGGAGAAACTCTCCTTCATTATTTTAGTTCGTATTAAAAGAAACTTTTTATTTATTTTTCTCGCGTCCTATTCGAGGTATGATTTTAAGTTTCTCGACGAGGATACTCCGCTCAACATTAAGATTTTCTATGAAAACTTGTACGGAGACTCCCAAATCTATTCTTGGATTTATGATGTCGAGATTCGCAAAATCAACTCTTTTTATTCTTTCATGCAGCGATAAAAATTATGTAAAATCATCTTACAAGGCACATGCATATGCCCATTAAATATTGTTAATTAGATGAATAGTTAAGTGTCGTCAAAAAAAAAAAGGAAATTTCTATAGTTACGAAGACGTTCGACGACTTTTCTAATTGTCTAAATAAGCTTTGTTTCCTATAGTTTATTTTTCGTTTGTTACGCAAAGATATTTAACTTTAAATAAATTCTTTTATTTTATTTTTTTTCTTATTTTTTTTTAAACTTAAATGTATTTTAAGTGTGAGAAAGTGATAATCAATTGCGTGAATAAAATAAAGTTCTAATCGTTCATTACTTGCTGCTAATAATCAGATCCCATGCATTATTTTTTAATCAATTTTTGCTGTAAAAACAATGTAAGCTTTATAAAAAGAGGAAAAGCAACTTCTATTAGGCATTTACTTCAAATGTCAATAATTTATGAAGTAAATATGAAAATATTATTACAGTAAATTTTAATTATAAAGGAATCTTCATCTGCTGTTAATTGTAAAAGTGAAAAAGCGTTTTGATGAATTTTAATGAGAGTAAAATACAATCAGTTATATATGCACGATACAATTTCATAAATATACTTATATACTTGTATAAATCTTATACATTTCATCATGACTTGCACAAACTTTATCATATATGTAATTTATTAATTGAATTTAAATACTGTAGCATCTATTTTACTCTTGTTACAATTTTTAGAAATTAATACGCTTGTTCACAATATTCCTATATATATTTTCTTTTTTTATTAAAGAAAAGAAAAATGTTAGCAATGAAAATGATCATGTGCATGTTCCTGTATAAAATGACATTGTTATGAAGCAGTATATGAGCGTATGAGCTGAAAAGCTTTGATTTTTGTGACGCAGTTTGGACGCGCGTGTGAAATCATTTTGCATAAATTAAATTTTTGATTACTGTATGACTTGTAAATAATTATGCCGATAAGTTAAACATCGACAAATTATGAGTCGATGAAAGATCAGTTTTTATGGTAAGCGAAAGAGAAGTTGAAGACGAGCATTTTCTGAAAATCAATAAATTTATTGCGAGCCAGAGATGGATTTGCTGTAAATGTTGACTTTCGATTTGAGTCTGTTCGTTTGTAATATTGTAAAGGTTGTTGAAACAAAGATCGTTGATTTTTCCTGAAACATTTTGTTAAGAAAAATCAATGATCTTTGATTGATAAAGATTTATGTATAAAGAAAAAATGTACAATAATACAGTGATGACTAAACAGACGAGAATAAATAATGATTGATATTGTATCAATATTATCTTTATTATAATTATAAATAGTACTGAATGTAACTTGCAACATGGCAAAATAAATATTATCATATTTTTGATCCAGCCTTTTTAATTTTGTCAAGACTTTTCGTACTTTTCTTGCTTATCCATTTGTAATCAAAATTTAAATGTATTAAAATCATTACGTTTTAATGATTTCTTAAATTTTTTTATTAAATTTTGAAATACAACAATACAACCAAGTATTACGAACATAGATAAAATTCGTAGATATATAATACAAAATACAAATATTTTTATTGTCGCTTACGATCGTCAACAATGATTTGTAAATATCGCGTTTGGAACATCAATGAGAATGAAAGTGTAAACATCTACTAACATTTTTTTACACAATTTACATGAAATCTAGCCTTTAGGTTTTTAACTTGAATATAATTGTTAATAAAAAAATAAACCAATAAAAATAACATAAATTACGTTTAGTGTACTATGACAAGAATGTTAAATTTATGCAATTGGTGTACTAAAAATTTTTAGATGCATGCAGTAAAATGACTGTAGTGCTATCTTGCAACTCTACATTTTACTAATTCAAATATCAAAAATTGTGTTTAAAAAGTTTGTAACATACAAATCCTATCTTCCATCAATAAACAAAACACCTTCCTTTTCATTTTTGTATTGATAATTTAGTCATGAATAGAGCTAAAATGTTTGTATTTTATGAAGCCATGAAATGACAATTGTATTGTAATAAAATTATTTCACAAAATATTAGTGTTTTCTTTTGCAAACTTTCACTTTATAGAATTATTAATACAAATAATATTGTGAACACAGGAGAGTAAAAAAATACGAAAGTATTTTAATCGTTAGATAATATTTGGTCGAGTATTTTGTACTTTGACATAGAGGATATATTTAATATTTACAATTGGACTAAAATGTGTTTCCATAGAAAACTCAAACATTCACATTTTCGAAGACATAACTCTTAAGAGTTAATTATTTATTTATATAATAATATAAACTTTTATCAAACAACGGAATGTTTAAAATTATTTCAAGTTCTTTTCATGTTAAATCATTCTCTTCTTCTTTTGACTGTGCAATTTCTTGCGATCTGAAGCACTTTTTGTAGTCTTTTGCTATGTCGATGTACTAAAAAGTAAAATAAGTCACATAATATAATTGTTCATAATTCATCTAAAAAAAAGTAAATATATACAAACCTTGCGAGGTACATAGTATTCTAAAAATTGAAGAACAATGTAGCACCAGGAAACAACAAGAAGATAAGGCCAGACTCCACTTTTGAGATAATTCGTTAATTGTTGTCCTAGTGTTCGCGTTCCTTCGTTTCGCACGCTGTTATAAACTATTTCCGTCCGTTTGGTAACGTTATGCCAATTATAAAAGGAACCTATTCTTCTGTGCACTTCCAAAGGGCAAATTACATTACCAGCTTTGTAATCTGATATGGCTTGCTCTAATCCTTGAATTAAAGCAGGAACGTTTGGTTCGACTAGGTAAATTAAATCTGGTGGCAATACTTCGGGAATGCCGCCAACTTTGGTAGAAACTACTTGTAAGCTAAAATACAATTTTAAATTTTTATTTTTATTAAAAACAAATTTATAAAAATTTAATAGTAACAGAATTTTCTACATAAATAAAAATACATTACCCACAAGATGCAGCTTCAACAATGGCCATGCAATAAGCTTCAGTAAGACTAGTATTGAGAAAAATGTGACCCTTGTTAAGCACATGCTTCACTTGCGAATGTTCTAAACTTCCTAGTAGCGTTACTCTATGTTGCAATAAATTTCTTTCTCTTATTTCTTCTATTAGCCATCTTTTGGGTCCATCACCACCAATAAGGAATTGAACGTTTTTATGGCGTGCACAAATTTCTGGTATGATACATGCCAGGAAGTCGACACCTTTTCGATATACTAATCGCGATACTACAACTATTGTGACTACAAAAAAATTATTAAATAATTTATTTTATTTAATTAGACAATATTCTAGTTGATACAATAACAGTAATTAGTTAAAAGATAACTATAAAATAAAAAACTTACTGCAGTCTTTACTTCTTCTGCTGACGTCAGGAGTGAATAAGGTTGTATCTACAGCATTGGGTATTACAGATACTTTTTCTTTTTGAACTTTGGCTCTTAAAACAGTGTTTTCCTTTCCTGTATGTGAAACACATATACAGTGGTCACAGTCGGCCAAAGATATTTCCAAACACTTATTTGTTAGTACAGCGGAAGCATCAGCAAAACCAAATAATGAATGATCTGTAAAAACAGTCTAAAACAAAATGTCTTATTAGCCACCTGTACAAATATTTAAATATGTAATAAAATTTAAATATTATTTATACAAATTGTCAATTTTCAACAAATATCAAGATAAGTAAAAACAGTAAAAGCGAACCTTTAAACCCATCAGTCCTCCAATCAACATGCCCTCGTGTGCCAAAGCTGAGAAAGCCGAATGCCCATGAATAATTTGAATCTCCTCCCTTATAAAAATATATCTAATCAGGGGTATGGAGCAGATCATCGTAGGCAGAATGCACTGATTATAAACGACTTTGATGGGCAGATAGTAGACTTTGAGTCCATTGGTCATGTACCGGACGCCGACCCGGTTGCCATAGGAGTGCGTGAGGATGACGACCTTGTGTCCTCGGTCGAGCAGGCACTGCGACAAGTTGAATATGTGCTCCTCGACGCCGCCCATGTTGGGGTAAAAAAAGTCGGAGACCATGCTGGAACAGAGGAGGCAGTCGTAAAAATGAGCAACGAGTGTTTTTATTGCCGCGTGTAGGTTAAGCGGGCGTGCATCTCATTCACCAGGATCTCACTCACCAGATCTTATGCCACTTGTGATTCATCGTCGCGTCGAGGAGGAAGCCTTCGGCCCCAACTCCGGCCTCGTTGTCCAGGAGCCCGTGGAAGCACGTGCTTGGCAGCGCGTCTCTGACATAACAAACCCGGGCGACTCCGAGACGGGGGGCTTTTGTAAACAAAGCCCGGATTTGGCGCGTTTCGACTGCAGCTCTGAATTTTTGTTGATGTTTACGCGCGCGCAAGAGGCGTCGTCACGGGATCGAGATCGATAAAAGCTGCTCTCTTGCTTTTATTATCTGGCGTGCTTATCGCGATAAGGACATTCGCGGCGTGGCTCTCCTCAACTGCCTCTACGTATCGCGCGTGTGTGCGTGCGTATATCCGGTGTGAATGCGCTTTTCTGCAATGCCATTGCAATTGTTGGGAATTCGGGTCAAGCGTGGAAAGAAGAAGAAGAAAACACACGGGGAGTGGTGGGGCGAACATGCGCGTGCATTTAATGACGGCCAATTGGTTGATTATGGCTGTTATTAAAGGAGCTCCGAATGGAAAGTACTAAATATCGAATGAGCTAAACGAAATATTCACGACGAACAATACGTGCTTTGTTTTGTTTTGGAGTTTTTTGTTTCGGTAAAGTCTTGGAATTTGAAACTCAAAGTATTTCATTTCAAATGCAACTATAATTATCTAAGACATTTAATATCTGTATGTTACCAAAAGTAAATCGAAACCTCTAAACAATTTTTATTCCCGCTAACAAAATGCCTTCTCTTTCGATTTTCGGTCTGCTAAATGTTTATTTCTTTTTTCAAAACAAGAAAATAGCGTCCCATATTCCCATATGATTCGAAGGTGTGGCAACAACCACCAGATGTCGTGAAACTCAAAATTTGCCTGTGTGTGTGCGTGTCCGTGGCGTGTGTTGATTGCAGATGATGCAGTGAACTCTCTTTTATTCTGCTTTTGGCATTCGAGGTGAGCGGTTGTTCGTCTAATTTTCGTCATTTTTCTCTTCGCGGCTCTTTCAGACGCGCCTTACATGCTGATAAATAACAAATACGCCTAGAGATAGTTATCTGGGTAATGTGACGCCTGAAGCTGTGCCTGCAAAATAAGGTTCACCTAATACCGCGCAAACGTCTTGGGAGCTTGTCAATAGCGTTCGTGTTTTAGGTTAGATAAGGAGTTTTATTTCGTAAAAATTGTGTAAACATTGGTAAAACTAATAATTCGAAACAATTTTCTGTTTTAGTTAAAGGACTTTAATGGCAGAAGCCAACGAGATGGATACTAGTGATGAGCAACAAACTACAGAAGATGTGAAGACTGCTGGTCAACCACTTTCAGATTTTCTCTTACATTTAGAAGACTACACACCAACTGTGAGTACAAATACACTTTTTAAATTAAAAACCAGTAATAAGTATCAAATTTTATTTTTGATCATATATTGAATATTCCAGGTACCTGATGCAGTAAGCGAACATTATTTGCACCTCGCTGGATTCAATACAACAGATCCCAGAATGTATGTATAATGTTTATAATTTATTAAAATTAAGTAATTGTTTAATTCATGAAGAATGTATTCTGTTTCAGAGTGAGATTAGTGTCACTAGCCGCTCAGAAATTTATTTCTGAAATTGCTAATGATGCTTTGCAACATTGCAAAACTAGAGGAACAAATCAAAACACCAAAACAAAAGGAAAAGACAGACGGTATACACTTACAATGGAAGATCTTACACCTGCAGTAGCAGAATATGGAATTATAGTAAAGAAACCTCACTATTTTGTATGATTAATTGAATTTATTATATCTTTTGAAATAGATCTCGTCATTTTTTTATAAGCAAAAAAAATAAGGACAATTGAACATTTGAAAATAATTTAAATTTAGTATTATAGATCAATTGACTGTTACAGTGTTATTTAATAATACTTGAAAAATTATAATCATTATTTTAAGGATGTATTGAATTGTTTATTGATAAACCTAATCAAATTTTTATGATTTTTATTTTGTTTTTTTTCTTTGTTAAAAACATTGATTCTGCACCTAAAATACGAATATTTGTGAATTATTACTTAATAAATGCATTAATTGTTAAATCAACAAAAAAAAAAGTATAAAAATATTTACCAAGAAGTCATATGTACTTGGCAGTTGTTAGGTGTTAGTTGAAAATTTAGACTACAGACAGTACAGGCTCACATCTTCCTGGCTCAACACATATAAAACCACTTCTGCAACGTATATGATAACAATTGTGGGTCAATCTTGGATCGACGCATCTTGAATTGAGGCATACGAAGCCTTCTCGACACTTAATTGTATTGCAAGTTGGTCGTTCTATCGTAGCCGATTCGGAAAAATCAATTATTTGACACAACAGTAGGCAGACAATGAAAATTGATAGTAGCAGCTTCATGTTGCAAATTATGCGCTTCTTCTTTGAGACTAAAGCTGATTGATGAAAAATTTTCTTTTTATACCAAACCGATGACTTAAATCATCTACTTATTTAGTTGGGTATTTTCGAAAGATTATTTCCTTTATGAGTATGAATCATATTTACAAGCAAAATTATATTTTCCTTATTTATGCTGCATTTTTTTCCTCTTATATCTTCAGCTGGTTTGAAGGGTAAGAAAAGTAAAAATTTATTTTTATAAGTATTTTTATTTTATTTCCACTGCCATTTTTTAATTATATAACTGGAATCCAGATTTATCAGTTCCATACCCATTGCTAACAAATTTGGTAGTACATTTTTGTATATAATAGTAACGTCCTAGTGGTAAAAAACATAAATTATTTGAAAGCAAATTTTAGTTTGTATTAATCATTAAGGCATAATTAATTACCGATGTATATATTTTTATACAAGTGGTTTTATATTTGCATTACTAGTGAATCATGAATGAGTTATAAGTAAAAAATTGTGAAGAGATTTTTGTAGTAAACTGTAGTGATATGTAATGTTTTTTTTCGTTTTATTTTAATATATTAAAAATGTTTCTCTCATATTCACCTGCATATTTTATTACGTTTTATAAAATGTTGAAAATTCTATTATTCATAGTAATTAAATTTCATAATGCTTAATCATTTCTATATAAAACGCTTAAAACTAAACAACTTTCGTCTCTTTGTACATAATAATACAAGTGTAGAATACTTAAAAATACGTTAATTTGTGTGTCATTAACAGAAATTCGTTCTTTAAAATAATATCATTAATATTCAATTATTTTAACTAAAATGTATCACTGTTTCTTCATTAAGTTTAACTAACTGCTTTAAAAGAATCATAAAAAAAAATTTACAGCACTTACATTAAAAGCCAACACCAAAATACAAGCTATTGCAGGAATCATCTGCTATATAATATTTGCACAGACTAGAGCAATCTTAAGATGCAAATTTAACTTTTAACAGGAAACACCTAATCATTTATAAATTAAAAATACTTATGTCTTCGTCTAAACAAAACGGTCGTAAAAAAGAAAGAATTTTGTTTTTTTATAATGATTTTCAATCATTTTAGCATTTATAATAACAAATTGCCAACATTTTATATAATTGACTATGTGTTGAGTATTAATAAAATATCAGAAAACCAACATTTTACAAAAAAATTTTCTCGTAATCATTGAAAAAGAATTCGAATTAAAATTACAACTTGAACTTACAAAAAATACTTTGTAAAGTAAAAAATACATTAAAATATCGAAAAAATATATATAACTTTAGTCGCAATAAAACATTTAATAATTTGTAAATCCTCGCGGACTTGCACAGCAACGTATTTGAATAAATAAAGATAACCGAGAAATCGAGAAAAACAATGTCGAACAATTAACGAGTCTTTTTCTCCAATCATTCGTTGATTTCATTCAATTTACGAGTATTTAGAATATTCGCAAGTGTTTTTTTTTATAAAAATTTTAATAAAAATCGGATTAAATTGGTACTTAAGACAGTCGACTACACCTACAATTGCTAGTATCACCTATTGTTGTTGTTTTACCATTAAGAGTAGTTGAGTTTTGCTCGTATCTCGGCAATTCCTTGCAGTGGGCTTGCTGCAAATAAACACGGCAATTCAGTAATTTATCAAATAATAAAAAAAAAATCCCACAAAAAAGAAAAAAAAAAGAAATTCTACGTACTTCCATAAGCTCGGCTGCAATCTCCATAAATAATCTCTCGACGTTTTCCGACTCCTTGGCCGACGTTTCTAAAAAGTACATGCCGTGCCGCTGTGCGAACTCCTCGCCAACGTGCGTCGGTATTTCTCGATCCTCCCGATCGATTTTATTGCCTACCAATATCCTCAATACTTTGTTGCTCGCGTACTCCTCGATTTCCCGAAGCCAGTCCGGCAAACAATCGAACGTCGGCTGGCACGATATGTCGTAGACGAGTATCAATGCGTGCGCCGAGCGATAATAGCTCTGAGTTATTGAGCGAAATCTCTCTTGGCCGGCTGTGTCCCAAATTTGTAGCTGCAACAAATAATTACAGATCGATTGAGCCCTCTTCTTTTCTTTTTCTTCTTCCTCTTTTCCTCGTCGTTTTGCAATTACTTTCGTTATATTTTCGTCGTTAATTAGCAGGCAATTAAAGCCCCGTGTTATTGCACGGTTTCATCGATCGTGGGGTTAATTGAAAAAGAAAACTTCGTTTTATTAATTACCTTGACTTTTTCGTTTTCCACTTCAACGGTTTTAATCATGAAATCGACGCCGATCGTTGCGCCTTGACCCGGTGGAAATAAACCCTGAAAAAGCAAAGGAACAACATTATTTTTCGTTCTGTGAACGCTGTGGAAAATTTGAAATATGGTAAAAGATAACATTTCCATTTTAACGCAAATCGCTGCCAAGTGGGATAAAGAAAAGAGGAGGCGCAAAGGAAAACGCGCAATTGCCAAGTTAAATTTCACGTCGAACATTTTTCCATCGCGTACACACATATATCGGCGCTTCGTTCCGGTTTACTTGTATCACTTTCAAAAATTTACAGCGGCATATACTTAGTTTATTGCATAACGGCGCAATCTTTGCCATAGCCCTGGCATATAAATATTTCCTCAATTAGGCGAAAATTCCAGCATTGGAAAAAAAAACCCACCAATTCCCCCTCATTCCCGGCAACAAACTTGCAAGGATTGATTAGCCACTATTAATTCATTGTTAATAAACATCGAAAGCTCAGCTGGCGCGTGCAGATGATAGCGTTATTAATCTAGCAGTTTTATAAGAAAAGCTTTTATCTTTATTCCTTGTTCTTATCTTATCGAGAGCGATATTAATACATTGCGCTAAAGCAGGCTCTCGAAAAAACGAGCGATGGGAAAATGTGGTAAAGAAAAAAAAACAACGGCAAACGACAAACAATCGGCATATAGAAAAGCGACGAACGTAAACAAAAGAGAGAAGGATAAAAGAAGAGCGAGGCGCGGCTTGTAAGTATAACGAGGAAGTGAAAAGGATGAAAAGAAGGAGCGCAAAGAGAGAGAGCGGGAGAGGGTGGAGTGGGAGGCGAATAGTGGAGCATCCGCGCGTGTCATCGCGCGGGGGAAACGCGGACTCGTCGTCGTCGTCGTCGTCGGCGTTGTAACGTTACAACAGTGGGTGTGGGTGAGTACACACGCGAGATGAAGAGGAGGTGGGGTATGTAGGTGCGTGCATCATTGGTTAATATTATATACACCGTACTCTCACCTGAGTGAATCGGCGCACGAGGCAGGTCTTGCCGACGCCGGCGTTGCCGACGAGGACGACTTTGAAGAGAAACTTGTAGTCCTCCATGATTGGCGGGAGAGGTGGGGGTCGCGCGCGGAGACTCCGGGCCGACGCAGCGGCGATCCTTTCATGGAAGGAATACAAATATATCTCTCTCGAACGGGGGGAGCCCTCGTTCGCTCCTCTCTCTCTCCTCTCCTGTTTTACGTGCGTCCGCAGCAGCAGCAGCGCCGGTGAGGTGGACTTTCACCTGCGGGCCTACTCCTCGCGCACCACCTCCTCGAGGGGGCCTCTCAGCCCTTGAACATCGGGGGGGAACTCAACAGCGAGGAAGAAGCTCGCTCCCAGCAGGCAGCAGGCATCTCTTCTTCCGGATGTTTCCGCGCACCACTCTATATCGCGATTCTCGCTTGACAGCTTGACTGTGTATCCATATACACAGAGACGCACGAGCGGTTCTTGTCCTTCGAGAAAGCCTGCGGCGCTCTTATCCTGCGCTCCGCGGCCTTTGGCTACGGCGCCGAGACTGGCTGACGCCACTCTTCTGCCCGCTGACGACGACGACGACGACGACTCACGCCTCTGTACACACACACGCGCGCGGGGGACGGCGAGGGAGGGAGGGGCTCCGGAAAATCCGTCTGCTGGAACGCCAGCAGTGGTGCTCAACCGGAGCAGGTATTACGCGTTGGCGTTTGCGCTCTCTTCTCTCTCTGCGCGCCGCGGCCTTCATCTCGCGCGGCTTAGCTGGCTAATTTGCCGGTAAAACAGATTTATTTATTGCATTAAGAGGCGCAGGTGATTTTAATAGGAAGCGAAGCCGGAAACCTTATATACTTTTCGATCTTTATGCAGCTGCCTTGCTTCTCGGCTCGATTGCACCTGGGCTTTTAGACATTTTAATGAATTTTTATAATTGTATGTTTATGTTATAGGATTTTATTTATCGTTGAAATAAAAAAGGTTTAATCGAAGGAAATAATTTTTTTTTATATATATTAGGATCATATAACGAGGTAATGTATTGGTGTAATAAATAGACGACAAAATTGCAGTATTCGGCCTTGTTACGAGCCTCTTTTCATTATTTCATAGTAACACGTAGGTACATACAACGCCGTCATCGCGTCATAGTCATATGAAAATGCTTCGCTTCGTTACTATTAGTATTATTTTTTTTTTTGTTTCTATTTCACCAAAATAATCGTGTAATCCTCGTACACACATAGACCACATACGTAATAAGTTTACATTAAAAATTTGTGTAAAGAGTTATTGAAGTTCACTTTCGTATTTTTTTTTTATTAATACAGACCAATAAGGTATTGACGCGACCTTTTGAATTTTTTCGATTATTTCATAATGCAAGGATAATCATTCATTTTTTTCTTCGTCAATCGATTGTTAGTGGCAACGATCAGAGCCATGAAAAGGAAAAGAAATTTTTACAACGATACAGAGAATCGCAAGTCCATTTCGATGAATTATCGTTTGAAAATGATTTCTCATGCAGAATGTGGAAAAGTTTTGTCATAGTCTTTTATTACAATTATTTGTTTGTTTGTTTTTTACAAAAGCGAGTATTCACTTGTTACCCCCCCCGCCCAAGTCAGAGATTTTTCCGTTACTGCCATTTAACGATAAATTTATCAAAATTTTAAATTGCACTCTCTCGCTTTTCTTATATTAAAACCATTTACAAATCTATCTCGCGCCTCTCGATTATCGGTTAATTTCCCCCTCTCTCGTGGGCGGTTTATTATCGTTTATCGTCAATTAAAAAAAGTCTACTCCCGTTACGACTAATTCTAAACCAAGGGCTACCACGTAACGTAAAATAAAAAAAAAAGAATCTTACACTTTTCCTCGGCAAATACCAAATAGCGACGATACCTCCTCTTAAAGCACCTTTTATCTCCCAGCAAACAAAGCCAAATAATTCCATCTCAAAATAAACGAAAAAGAAAAATAATCGACCAGCGCAGCCAAAAAATTCCCCCAAAGGCCATATACGTCTTGCTCTACCTCCCTCGTCTCTACGTTACATGTACATAATATAACTCTCCTCGTACATATTCCATACATCTTAAACACATAATCAACAGCTTGTCGCGGACAACCACCCTCCTCAAGAACGGCGAGACGACAAGGGCATATAAGTATATATATAATCGCACTCGCGCAAACAACAACGTCGTACTCGCAATGTACAGGTGAAAATTCAGGAATAGAGTGCGAGGGAAGAGGTACGAGGGACAAGTCTCCTCTCCCAAATTTTGTTTTTTTTCTTTACAGGTACATGCCGTTCACGAGATAATCCGCGTCCTGGGCGTAAGAGTCGTGGCCCCGGCCGCGTCCCCGGCGCTTAACCACGCGCATACGGCAGGCTATGAGGACGGCCATGATAGCCGTGACGGTGAGACCGAGGGCCAGCGATATAACCGCGCCTTTGGGTCGCGTCATCTCCAGCTCGTCGATGCTCGGCCCGTGACGACGCACGTGCTCGGCTATCGCCAGGCCCTTGTGCTGCTGCAGATGGGCGTCCGGCATGCGCACCTCCAGCTCGTGCACTGTGGATGCGAAACGTTGTTTTTTTTTACCTCATCTTTCTTTCCCTTCCTCTCGGCTCACTCTCTGGCTCTTACCCTTATGTATGTCGGCCTTAACGACGCTCGCCGGCATGGGCTTGTTATCGTGCTGCTCCGACGGCGCCGGGGGGACGACGTCGCTCTTGGCTTTCGTCACCGACGAACCGCTCGCCTTCTGGGCTGCTTCAACGCTCGCCTTCTTCTTGTTGCTCTTCACGGCCGCAGTATCGTCGTCTGGCTTGTCCGCCGGCTGAAATTTCACATTTTGTTTGTTTTTACAATTGACCTCTACTCGAGAACTTAATCAAAGTCGGGGGCTTACGTCGCAAGGTGGTGCAGAGGTCGAGGTCGTCCTGGTAACCTGGGCCTCGAGGTTCGCCTGCTCGTGCGGCGGAGCTGGCGTCGGTACCGGCACCTGGATCTGCTGCATCGGATTGCCCTCCTGCCAGGTGGGCTTCGCGTGGTGCATCATGTGCGGATAGTACGGGGCGTAGACTCGGTTCGGATCCTGCCCGTAAACGCCGCTGCAAAAATTTTAAATCATTTATTTGTATATCTAGATACGTTTGTATACGGGCTACGAATGACTGGGACTCACTTTGCCGCTTCTAAATCGTCCAAGCGAATGCCGGGGCCCTTGTGATTGAAGATGCGCGGCATTTGTTCCTCTGAAAGCACAAGTTGATTATATAGAAATGTGAATTTCACGATCGTACACTAGACACGCAGATCTCGGAAATGGACACTTATTAGAAAGTTTGAGAGTTGCGTGACCTTGAGGAAGCAACAAGGGTCACAGATTGAAAAAACAACGAGAGAAACGAAGAAAGAAGGAGGAAAAAGTAAGTCTAAAGAGAGAGAGAGTGAGTGTAGGCACACATACGTTCGTAAGCGGGTGGAATGGCATGCATCACATCGAGGGCCGCCGCGCTAGCAGCGAACTTATTGCCGCTCGGCTCGTAGATCGGGCCCGGATAGCCGTTCCACTGATAGCCCGGCGCCGGGGGTGGTAGCTTATAATTAACAGGCAATTGCTGCTGCTGCTGCTCCGGCTGACTAGCCATACCAGCTCGCTGGATCTGCGCCTCTTCCCCCGGCGGTTGCTGTTGCTGCTGGGGTTGCAGCTGAGGCTGGACTGGCGAGCCGTACTCCCTACCAGGGTAGCCCATCTCCGGCACTTGGTTCGGGAGATTAGGGCTGTTGGGTAACGGCCAGCCTTTGCCCGGCTCGCCGATCTGACCGTCCGGATACATCATTGGGTACTTTTGCATCTGTTGCTGCTGCTGCTACAGGGAGATCGTTGCAGTGGAATCGCAGGAAAGCTTGAGATTTAATATTTGAAGCCGCTCACCTGTACGCGTTGCTGAGCCTGCTGCTGCTGCTGGATCATCTGCTGGTAGCGCAGGACGTCCGGGAGAAGGGGTAGGTAGGGCTTCGGCGTGGCTAGGATTATCCCCGAGGCTGGCGGGAGAGCCGGGGCCTGAGTCGTACGGTCGACCGGGCAGCCGAGCTCCGCTGCCTCGTCCGAGCCGTCGGCGCACTGGGGTATGCCGTCGCACACGTTGTAGATGGCTATGCAGTCGTCGCCGGAGCGACACTCGAACTGATTACGACTGCAGGCTGCTGCTGCAATTCGATCATAATCCCTTTATTCTCCTTTTCTTTTATTCTCAATTCTCGTTTTGTATTCGGGGATTCACCTTTTACCGGCGCTACCGTGGTGGTCGTGGTAGATGGTGTAGGGGCTGGTGTGCTCGAGGTCGTTGCCGGCGGGTTAGTAAAGTAGTTGTACTCCTTCGCCGGCATCTCGGATTTCCTGTGTGGAGGAGAAAACACCCGGGGTTAATTCGCGAGAACTTGTGTACAGGGTTGGTTATGTATATGTTAAGTGCGCCTTGCCTGAGGGACTTGAGCTCGTGCTCCTGCTGGTTGCGCCTGATCTCCTCCTCCAAGGCGACCGCGTTCTGGAGATTGTAGTCCGTCAATACGGCGCTGCTGTAATTCACGTGGCTCGTGAATTTGCACTTGAAGTCGTGCGGCGGGCCGCAGTGGAAGAGGTAACAGCTTCCGGGTTTCTGCGTTTCGGACAGACGAATGGCTTTAGGTGGAAGTTTCTCTTTTCATTCAAAATTTGCCAGCTTAGCCGTGGGATTCTCCGGCCGGCGTATATAATATGCTCGGGCAAGTAGTAACAGGCCAAACCGGGTCAGACGCGAATTCGTTTTTTTTTTTTAAAGCCGGGGGGGATTTACACTTTTATTCCGCTCTCGTGTTATATATCTGCGAGAGAGAGAGGAAAAAAGAGAGGAGCCGGACAAAGTGGAGAACAGGGTGCTTGGTTTAAATTTAATCAAGGCTGACGTTATACAAAAGACCTGTATATACAGATATCTTTACCAACTCTCTCTCTGATATCCGCGTTCTGCGTGGCATTCTAATTAGATACGTTTGCTTTTAATTGCGAGTCTAATTAAGTTTGTCTTTTTCTTATTTTTGTTTTACGCTGGTTGGACGCAAATTGCCTGTTTCTTTTTTTTTAACCAATTTCCTTTTTTATTCTTTCGCAAGAAGTCAAACGTTAATAACGGTAATAAAGTTAATTCGAACAAATTGACACTGTTTCAATTTCGATAATTGAATACGATTGTATACAGCGAGAGAGTGTATACTGCGTCGAATGTATCAAAAAATACTCGGCAGCGAAAAAGAAAATCGATAAAAAGAAAAAATCAATTTCTCATTGAGGCCAACAGAACAATTGTATTCGTTGTCATCCCGGCATGCCCTCCCCTTGGCTTCTCTAAAACACATACCCCCCCCCCCCCAAAAAAAAGAAATCCAATTTTCCAAATCAATTTCCCGGTAATCCGGCAAGCGAAAATCCTCAGCTGACTCAAGCCCTCGCCCCCCCCCCACCCCCGCATTCCAAAAATAAAATTCAACATCCGCCTGAATGTGTACCGACCTTCTCCTCGAAGATGAAGACATCGCAGTGCGGAGTCTCGCAGCAGGCGCGCATGCACTCAATCCTCGACTCGACGTCGAACTCGGTGAGATACTTGGCGCCCATCTCCTGGGAGTCTTGGGTGCGTATTATCTTGTCGCGATGAACGACGAAGCCGTCGATGCAGCTCTGGAGCCCGAGGGCCGCGACCTCCTGCAGCTGCTTGTTGTCCGCCTCCTGGCCGGCGATCAGTCCAACGAGGAGGGCAACGAGTACGCCGAGTAGCCGCTCCATGGCTCACTGGGGCCGGACAGGCCCCGCCGCCGAGCTGCTTTTTTTTGTTTGTCCCCCTTGGCCGCGCGAGAAAGGCGCACACGCGCACACACACGCCGAGGGAAAGAGACTTTCCACCCGCGCATGTGCGGGGCGAGGGCGCCGCTGTTTTTTGCCACGCGACACCGCTCCTGCTCTCTCTCTCTCTCTACCTGATCAATAATCAAGGGCGGCCCTACTGCTGCTACTGCTGTACGCGCGGCTGCTCTCTCTTGTACGAAGCTGCAAAGCTGCGCGCGAGTCTGGGTCAGCGCGGGGGTAGGAAGCGACCCTCTGTGTACGTATCTATACCAGCTTGGATGATGCTACAGCAGCTCTCATAGGTTGCGCTTTTATTTCTTTCTTTCTTTTTTTGGTAAGATCGTCGTTTTGGTCTTTTTTTTTCAGCGCTTTGGGGTTAATTTTTTTTCTTCTTGGGAAATTATTCGGGAGGATCGGGAAAGTTTGTGAAAAACGTATAAAATACGGTTTGTCAACGCGTTTATCTCTGGCTTTACTGATCTTAAGTAGATAAATACCGTATCGGGCAAGACGCGTGTCTTATCGGCGGGTATAAATATACACCCTGTTTTCCGATAAATAATGCAATGTTACTTTTCTTATCTCGCACAGATCATGTTACAAATCCTGACGATTTCGGCGTCGGTGTATCGATTTCGAACGAAAGCTATAATTGCCCCTGATTAAACAATGTGTGTCGTATACGTAACGCAGATCCGTCCGATTTACAGGTATTAATTTTAAAATTAACGCTTCCAAATTGACAGATACACCTGATGTTGCGTTGATTACAAAATCACGAGCATTTCTCGAAACGTAACTCAACGACATTCTTCTGATCGATCGATCAGTATCTACGAGCCTGCGATCGCACATCTATACAAATTCGAATATTCCCGCGCTCCAGAATCACTGGAACGACCTAACCTAACCAGCATCAAAGTCTAAACCAATCGCTAAGACAGATCGGCTAATCGTGAAAGAAGATAGGCTGTGACGCTGTGACTCCTGGGTTATTTGGAAAAAGGAGAGAGAGAGAGAGAGAGCAAAGCAGCTGCTCCGTTTTTAGAGGGGCGCATTCGCGGAAGGAAAACACCGTAATCGAGAAAGGAGCAAAAGAAAGAGAGAGAGAGCGAGCTGGAGGGGGGAGGAGAAACGTGGCCGCGCGCATCTTATCCTTCCTCCCCCCTCACCCGCGGCGGTGTCGAGGCAAGAGCCCGGAAAAAGAGTGAAGCATTCTCTTTCTCTCGCCCTCCCTCTCTCTATCTCTCTATCGCGGCATTCCCATACACGCATGTATAATGAAGCGAATGTAGGAGGTGGAGGTCGTCGCCGAGAAAAGAGAGAGAGAGAGAGCAGTCAGTCCAGCCGCCGATCGGTCTCGCTGTCGCGCGCGCCTACTGCTCGCGCGGCTCAGTTGCAAAGATACACGACCGAGAGGCACACATAGCTGGGCGCACAAGCCCAAGCGAGAGAGAAAGTCTCTCCGGAGTGTACAAGCGCGCGAACGTGAAAAAGAGGAGGAGAGAGAGGTGGCCGCGCGCCAGTGCGTGTCTCTCGAGGAAGAGCGAGAGAGCGCGCAGCGCAGCAGGACGCGCGCTGAGAAAGAGCGAGGGAGAGAGAGAGAGACGTACCTTAGGCGCGCGAGAGAGAGCTGCCCCGCGCGCAGTCTCTGCTCGGCCCCGCTCCCGTCGCCGCCGTATACCGCTATCTCGCGTGCCGACGACGACATTTTCTCCTCCTCCTCCTCCTTCTTCTTCTTCTCCATCCGTCCGTCCGTCTGTCTGTGTGTGCCTGTCTCCTCCTGCTGCCGAGTTGCCGACGCCGCTCCGATACTACCAAGCCAAACGCGAGGAGAGCACACCTAGCAAACGCGAGGGTAACAATCTCGGAGCACCGAACGCCTCCAGCGCTAGAGGGATAAGCAAGCCGGGGGCTCAAAGAGGCCCAATGCCGAGGTAAGCCTCGCGCCACGGCAGCAGCAGGACCAGAGGCAGCATGAGGACGCGCGCACGGCTGTCAACAGTTGTAAGTAGTCCAGCAGCTCTCTCTCTCTCTCTCCTACACGTCTACAAGCACCCCCTTAGGGAAGCTTGTGTACCTAGGCGACCTTCCGCCAGGGCTCCCCGGGGCTACCGGTGCTCTCCCTCCCCCAGCAGCGACCTCGGAATTGCCCCGACCAACGACTCCAGGAGCTCTGGCTCGGGTACCCCCCTCTCGAGGCCCTGGGAGAAAAACCGGAGTTCGTTTACTAAGGGATATTCGTGTGAAGTGGGTGTACGCGTGATAAGCTGCGGGGGGAACTAACGGGGGGAGGGAGGCACTTCCAGATTGTGTTTTATTTTCCATGTGGTTCTCGGTAATAAGCCTGGTGTGTGCGCCTCTCTCTCGCGGGACTATATATATACCGAGTGTGTGTGTGTCCTCCCCCTCTGTGCCCCCCCCCTCGCTCCGCTCGCCGCTGGTGTATAAGCTCTCTTTACGAGTCGTGATGAATTGAACGTGCGCCTCGTACATTAACTGCCGAGTGAATTATTAACGCGATTTTTCAGCGAGATTGTTAATTTAGCCGTTTACAATAGGAGGGGAATCAGCTGATTAGCATACTTAAAAATATGCAGACTCGCGCTATTAATTATTGACGTTTCTCAATGGAGACAGGCTCGCCCGCCGCGCCGCGTTGCCAAACGAGATATAAACAATAGATTGAGTAGCGTTGAAAAAGGATATTTTTAAACGCGTTTGTTATATCGACGTTTCATTGGGTTCGCCGGAAAGTTGGAAATTCTTTGGAACCTGCGTGTGCAAGGTGCTCTCATTAAATTTTTTATTTCATTGGGAAGCCTTGTATGAAAGTTTGAAAGACTAGAATGGGTGATTGAAGGCAGAACAGATGTCCCTGGCTGATCTCGAATTACGCTGATTCTGCAGTTTTCACGTATACAGGCAACATCTGCACTTTGTACTCATCTGGTGCAAGTTAATATTAGTCAGTATAGTATGTGACAGGGAGAAGAAATTCTGTATGGTCTTTTACTTACTATTTCTAGAAAGCCAGTTTTAGACTCGTCGAACTTGGCTATTTAGAAATTAAAATAATTTTGCAAACTGTTAGCTAAACATTTTTTATTCGCTTTTAAGAGACAAAAATATTTGATCTTGTAATCTCAATGCCAAGTCATGTTTATACATTGTCAGGAGGGTTTATCTTTTAAGAATTGATAATGCAGGAATCAGGTTTCAAAAATCTTATCTATTTCATTGAAAGTAAATAAGATACTATTGTTACTCAAATATCAATCTGATTTATATTTTTTATTTTTATCAAATCTTTTCTATACTTTTAATTAAAAAATCTAAATTTAATAAAAATTGTTTTATTTAAGTTTAGAAAATAATATTTAATCTCCATTAAATTACTTAATACAGTTTGAAATCATGAAAGTGTAAAGATTTCCTAATAGTGTTAAAGAAAGTTTAATGAATATTTATGATATTCACTTTTAAGCCAAATACTACAAAGTAGTTGTAAAATACTTTTTAATAAAATTAGAAAATATTAAAAAGATATTTTTAATTATATTTTAAAAAATTAGAATGCAACTTAATTATATTCAATAATTCATTGACCTGAAAAACTATTTACTTGTGACCATAACAGTTTGAATAATAGAGCAATTAAAATATATACATTGATAATGATATTGAAATTGATTAATAATTATTCATTTTTTAATTTATAGATGGTGCTGCTAAATCATACATACAGGCAAGGTGATTACTAACGAAACGGCATGCATACAAGCTTGTCTACTATCAATTCAAGCGTGGAATGAACGAGGAAGAATTATTAAAACGGTCTGCTGCAGAAAGGGATAGAATATTCAGCTGCTATGACCGTGGTAGGGAGGGTGCAGAAATTGATCCTTGGGAGGATCCTGCCTATGAGGTCTATCACACCACAGACAGATATGGATTCATACAGTGAGTGCTTATCTTATCAAATTAAAATACTTTTGCTTTGAAGAAACAGTTGTAACACTTTAGAATTACATTGTGAACAAAGTATTTTTATATATTGTCTTTAATTAACAAATTTTTTTCTTTCTTTTATAGCGATAAACGGTTACCACAGAAAATGGACCAGAATGAAATTAAATCTCATCGCATTGAGATGGAGAGGTTAAAAAAATGGCATAAAATGGTTAGGGAATGGGATGCTTCTTCTACTAAGGAAAAATTAAGACGTAGGATTTATAAAGGGATACCTGATAGGTTTAGAGGTCAAGTGTGGATGCTTCTTTTAGGAATTTCAAAATTGAAACAAGAACATGCTGGCAAATATAAAGAAATGTTAGATCTGGCCAGAAAATGGTCTACTGAAATCAGGCAAATTGATGCTGATGTGGCTAGACAATATAGAGATCATATTAATTATAGGTAAATTAATACACAATATTTAGTGTTGAAGAATTCTTCAAAGAAATAATAAATTAATAATAATTATAATTGTAACATTTCATTTGCTTTAGGGAGAGGTATAGTCTTAAACAAAGGTCTATGTTCTATGTCTTGGCAGCCTACAGTATGTATAATATGGAAGTTGGATATTGTCAAGGCATGTCCGTTTTGGCTGGCTTACTCTTGTTATATATGGATGAAGAAGAAGCATTTTGGGGATTGTCTGTTCTATTAGCAGACAAAAAATTTAGTATGCATGGTATGTTGCTTTTTCAAATTTATTTGTACCATCAATATTTAATTTTTATAATCTTTTTAACTGATGTATTATTTGTAGGATTTTATGTTGATGGTTTTCCAAAGTTATACCGATACATAGAGCACCACGACAAAATAATATCTAAGTTCCTTCCGAAATTGAAAAAAAAGTTGGATAAGTGTGGCTGTGACTCCATATTTTATGCACTTAAATGGTTTTTCGTCGTTTTTCAAGAGAGAGTATGTTTCGTAATATTATATCACACAAATTTAAAAATGATATTGCTATAATAAAAAATGTTTGTTTAGACACCTGTTAGTCTTGGTCTCCGCATTTGGGATATATTTTTGCTGGACGGCGATAGAGTACTGCCGGCAATAGCTTATACAGTCATGAAGATGCATAAGCGCCAGTTGATGACAATGGAGAGCCTCGACGAATTCTGCAATTATCTTCAAATGAAGCTTGAAAAAGACTTTGGCTATGATGACGATACAGTCATTCAGAATGTAGAACGCAATATGGATGAACTGAAACGAGCCAAGTTGGATTATCCAGGTCCACCTTTGCCACATGAATTGCCACGTCAACCATTTGGAACGTTTAAGGAGCCCTCTTTTACTAGCAAGGTATTTTTACTTTTTCAAATAATCGAACATTAGTTGAAATTCAATTTTTGCAGCTTTCACAAGGATTCAAAATTAACATTTTAAAAAGGTGCAAAAAAGTAAAACAAGTAGTGCTTAACTGACGATACGTAATAACCGGTTTGAACTGTTATGTCGAAATACAGGTAGGAAGACGTGCAGAAGAGTTCTCAGAGGCCCAGCAGCTGATGCGCGAATCCCTGATCCAGCGACAGCAGACCGTGACGATCGAGGAGGAGAATCGCGAGAGCAGCGCTACGCCCACGGATATTGCGATGGCCAACAATTGCGGCGGTGAGTCTATTCTCGCCAATGACCACGAACGCGAAACACACACAACTGACATTGTTAGCACTACTACCACCATCACTACTACTAGTACTATTACTACTACCACAACTACTACTATTACTGCTACTACCACCAATACTGCTACTACTAATAACGCTGATAACACGAACGGCAAGGACATAGTACGTGATAGTAATTGCATTGATTCGAACGTTAACGTCATACTTATCTATAACACTCGGCTCTGAAGAATCTCAAGACTCGTCTTTCTTGTTTATTTTCTTTCTGTTCTTTGACATTAACAAATTGAATAACTAAACGCACAGATTTGGGCTAAATGGAGATTTGTACGTGATCAAACATGATCGTACTTTTTAAAAGATATTACTATTTTGATATGTTTGTTGGGCAAACTCAAACAAATTTAACTCATCTTAACGTCTGTTTTGAATATGATCATATTCAGTAGTGGATAATTATTTCATAACTATTAATCATATTTAACGATATTTTAAGCAATTAAAAATGCTTTTATCATAAAACGATCATATCATAGATCACACATAATCCGATTTTAGTCGGTAACATATACATATGTATATTTAGATGCAAATGTGTATCGTCGTAAAATTGGAGAAGTTTGTAATAGACGACGTACATGTATCGCGAAGCGCAACAAATAATCATCATTTAATTAATCGCAAAGTACTAATAAAAGAAAGAGCGTTTATTTTTACTTACGGATGATATTTAGTGCCTTTCGAGCGTACAACGCGAAGACGAGACAACGTCTTTTCTATCATTCCACGTAGAAAAGAAATCGGAAGCCTCTTGTAGAGTCGGGTAGAGATTAGAACGGAGATCCCATGTAGATACTTAGTAATAAAGTAACAACTGTGACCATTAAAAGAGAAAGAATGTTTGTTTAGTTTAGTTTATCTTCTTTTTTTTCCTTAGTTGAATCTCGTTAATTTAAATGTAGAAAAGATTGTTCAACGTGTCGCTTTGATAAATCGATATTGTAGCAAGTGTGTTTCTTGTGAAATTGATTTGTATATTTTTATATCGTATTATATAAAGGGTAACGCAATAAAACTATTTAGGAAGTACAAGTATTGCCGATTTTTTTTTCAAAGACACATCAAATACGTAAATATTAAGGGATTGTGATGACACACATAAACAATGCAACAATTATTATTCTGTAATTTTAAATGGAAAATAGATCAAATTTTTAATTATCTCAGAGTACAAGCATTATTGTAAAATTATTATTCATGTAAAATAACGATATGTTAACAAACACAAACTATTAATGATTAAATCGAATGACACACCCTTAATGTTTTTTTTAGCTTTTCTTACTAACATTTGCAACGTTTGCTCGATACACCTCATATATTTTTTTTCCTACGAAAACATAGAACTTGCTTCCCTTCCTCGTGCATGAACGTGTGTGGCCTCGATAGTTTCGGAGGCTTGACAAAAATCAGTGTGTGTCTTTAAACTTCTCAATGTTATTTTCTATTTTAACATAAATAAATCGATCAACTCATTTACAATTTTATTGAAAAAAAATCAAAGTTATTTATTGTTTCGCCATTATTTTATCATTTATTTATTTCGATGAAGCCACAGCTTAATATTTTTTTTTTCAATTTCTATGCGAAAAACAATAAATAGCAATAATTTTCTGATAACATTGTTCCGACTTTGATTTCATATATCGACCATTTTGCGCTTGATCTTCACGCATGTTTGTCTCAAGATCTTCATACTAATCGTTTTTTTTTCTTCAAAACTTATCTCATCATACTTTTACACGTAAATCCTTTCGAAAATTCTTGGAGTGACAGATTCGACTTGAACGACACATTACGAGCTCTATATTATTTCACCTCGACAAAATTGAATTGGCTCACGAGATAGATACGATAGAGGGTTAGTAAAGAATAAAATACCGCCGGCACTCTGAGAAATTTCGAAAAGTCCCGGCGCTATGAGCGGGGAAGGGGGGTAGTGACTCGCTGACCACGAGTCCCCGTGGGCTGCAAGCGTCTCCAATGGCCTTGGTGTACATGTGTGTGCAGGGAGCAAGTTCTCGTTCGAGCCGAGCCTCGCGGACGGTGGTAGCTGCGTGTCGCCGCACGGCTCGCGGCGCTCGCTGGCCGACACCTCGGTCACCTCGACGGCCGACCTCTCGGTATTCAGCTCGGCGACCCGGAGCCAGGCCCTCGACAACAGCCTCGACACCCAGTCGAACGTGAGCGTCGGTAGCTCGGGCAGCGGCGGCCTGCCCACCCCGAGGCCGAGCTCCCACCAGCCGAGCCCGGACGTCGTCCGGATCTACGTGCCGTACGGCCTGCCCCAGGCTGGCAGTGCCTCCGGCAGCCAGTCGGTCGCCGGGGCCATCGGCAGCCCGGGCGGCCTGCATCTCGGCTACAAGAACGAGCTGCCGCGCACCCTGCCGCGCTCGCTCGAGACGAATCGCATCCGGATCAGGGTCGACCCCGACCAGACGCCCGTCGTCGAGAACCTCAAGCCCTTCGTCATTGACAGCCCCGAGATCGACATCAAGTAGGGCCAAAGCACACCGTACACACAAGCCTAACACAACACACACACACACACTTATCCACCCACCCAGTTTCCCTCAATTTTCCCCACCTCCTGCTTACCAGAGCTCTACGCTTTTATTACTCCCACTACCTCTTTGCGGGATTCTCCAGCACCTCATTTGCCGCTGGCCTTATTTATATCTCTTCTTCTTTTTTTTTTTACTACTTTTTTATACTTCTATAAGTTAGATTGTTTTTTTCTCTTTATTTTTATGAAATTTCACAGAAGATAATGCGAGCGGAGAGTAAAAACCGAGCAGATAGTTTGTTTGTTTTTTATCGCTCGTAGAACAGAAGGGCTTAAACGTTTTTTTTTTCGCCGGCGTCAGCTGTTGTTCAAAGATAAGCGCGCGCGATAATAATGTGACGCGTGCGATTCTGGTTTTTTTTCTTCTTGTTGTAATTTAAACTTGAGGACGATAATGTAATTAATTAATTATCTCATATTAGTTCTAAACGATATCGCAGATCTTCCCGGCATGATTTTTTTTTTCTTAATTTATTTGATCGACTACGAGAGTATACGTATATATTTTTTGGTAAACTTTGAATTCGTTTCGCAATCTGTGATACAAGCAATAAATGCCTAAAAAAGAAAAAGACAAATGGTCCTTTCCGATTTGTTCGTGTATGATTTAAATTGATAATGTGAACGTAGGATACATACGCGCGATGGGCCTGCATATAAATATATATATATAAATATATTTCGTGAGAAAAAAGGAACATATACGAGAGTCGTTGACGGAATAAATTAAGAAAACTTGTCGGTCAAGCGTACGTAGTAGACTGGATAATACTCGGAAGTTCTCGTGCGATGAATTTCCAAGCGATAAATATTGCAATTTCCCTTTACAAAGTCAATTGATTCTTAAGTAAAGGGTATATGTAAAATAGAATCGTCTTGTCAATAGAGTGTCCGTAGTTTGAGTAAATAATTCGATTGCGCTAATGTTTTTAAATGTTCACCGAGCTATTAAGACGATTGCTTTATATAAACAAATTTTATTTGCAATTCGCGTATCGTTTGGAAATGTTACACTTGTATTATTTTTTTTTCAACTTGATTCGAAAGTTGAATGTAGTTTAGGCAAGCTTTGCTGGCGTAAAACACCTTTTTTTTAATAGTACATTTAACTTATTTGACAACTTGTTTTTTTCCATATACTCGAGTAATATGCGAGTATTTAAAAATGATGTACAGGTCGTTGAATTTTACGCTGCACTAAGAAACACCAAATTTTGTACTTCTTCGATACTGATTTTCGTAGAGTTAAGAAATTTTCCTTGGCTATTCGAGAAATATATATGTATATATTGATTTGTACATTGCTTTCGATATTGCCGCGGAAAATTTCGATAAAAGGCATATGGCTAAAAGTACAAGAAATAATTCTTAGTCCAGGTTTTAAAAACCCGCAAGCGCTATATGTATTGCATTAGATATACGATCAGTTGTACAATTATTTTTGTATTCAAGTTTCACGATGGTAATGATTCAAAGTTACGAAGAAAACAATTTCGCGAGAATGGCTAATGATAATTTTGAATATTTTTTATTAAAAATTTGCAATTCGCCACAAGCTTAAACGAGCATTAATTTTGAAAAATAAAAAAATTAATGGGTAACGATAGCTATAAAAAAAAAGTATTCGACATTTCACGGCTACATGAATTGTAAATTTCAAAGAATATTTCGGAGAAAAATACTGAATGTTATTGTACTGTAGGAAATACTTGATAAATTAAATGTAGGATATTAAATGCCGCTCGACAGACATGGGCAGAATTTAATACGCACAGGGAAAATTGTTGTAAAACGTAATTTTGGAACTAATCTTAGATTACTTACAAGCAGCATTTAATTAAACGGTATTAGATTAAACTAGTTTTATTTCGAATTAACACTTAATTATCGCTAATTACCAATAATTTAAACCACTTTAATTCCAATTTTAATGCACATATATTATGAACAACCGGGTTTTTAGTCCAAAATAATTAAAGATAAAATATTTTTTTAACGCACGACAAGAGATAATTTTTTGTACAAATTGTTAATTGATACTTTAACAATGGCTAAGAACAAATGATAAGTCAATTCCCGAGCAGAGAAAAGTTTTTCAGGAGACGACTAAAAATTAATTAGTTTAAACGAATTTTCATTGAAATTAATCGAGGGTCGATTGTGAACTTACTAATTGAAAATTAACAAGAGATTATATTATTTTTTTTCATGGGATATTGTATGGGACGTAAACTTATCGATTAACATGATGGTGTTTGGGAGTCAAGATATGCAAAGAGATTTTTACATGAAAGTAACATATCTCACAAATATTTTTTCTACACGTATATATTACCACATTTAAGATAAGACATGTGTTCAGTATTTTTTATCGTTATTTAATCAATGTTAGTATTGAAAAATTGATCGATGTATACGTAATATATTAATTTAGCGACAATTTTAGACAAATTTAGAACGCGAGATGAGGATGTACGTTGCCCATGTCTGTTTTCACCAAGACAAAGAAGTGAAAAAAAAATCGGGAGTAAACAGTAAACACACACATACACACTAATTGCGTTTCATCGTCAACAGCTTCGTCTTATACACAAGGCCTAAGAATTTTTGCCTTTATTTTGCTACGGTCAACTGTACACAAGTGTTGCCTAACTTGCATTTTCTTTTTTTTTTCAAGAGATGTACCGATATACAAAACGGAATCTCCGGTAAAGGCTATACACTCAGATATGCTCTCTATACATAAAATATTTTGCAGAGTCAAATTTTTTCTTGACGCGAGAAAACAACACCAAATCGATATTGACTTGTTAAGGGCGTATATATACAGTTCCCGCTCCTCCATCCCCCTCTTTCCCCCTTTGTCCTCCTCGTCACTTGAATAACAATTGTTTGAGCACACCACCACGTAAAGTTCGCTGTGTCATTAATTTGATATTTACATAGTTATGTAAATTAGTAAAAAAAAAATAAATATTAGGAAAAGTTTACAATAAGAAGTACGTGTTCAACAAAAAATAAAGTAAATAAATAAAAGTAAAGCATTAAAGTCGATCGATTTTCAAATCGGCGCTCTCTCGTTATATGCCGCGTTGAAAAACAACCGAACGGCAGCGATATGTTTGTATCCATAAATGATGAGTTCCGAAAATGGCTTGTTAATAATTGATAAATTGCTCGGACCACGCTATAAAGATATCGTTCTCGTCGCGTAATTCTCACATCTCCTATTCATTGTTCGTTATATTTTTTAACATGACGGCTTTTTTATTTTGGACTTTAAGGTATATTATTTCTAACGACGAGTTAGTTTAATTAAACGTTATTTCCAATTAAATTTAGAAATACAGAGATACATGGAAAATTGAGAAATTGATGTAAATTCAAAGTTTTATTCTTTTAGACGTTACGCGACGAAAGTTGTTGAACAAAAAACGAAAACTTGGCCGAATCGAAAAGTGTATAACGCTCGTCCTAAAGTAGACAGAAGCGAGACGAACAAGAGGGCAGTAAAGAGAAACAATTGTATCCACGTAGCGGCTAAAATGACCTAAGTACAAGCAATGTACAGTAAAAGAAAAAAGAAAAAACAAGAGAGAAGTGTACGTATTATACATATACATATAAATGTGTAAAACAAACGATTTCCATTATTTTTGTTTTCTTCGAATAAAAATAAATCCTGCAACGAACCCTGTCTATACATCTTGTAATACTTGTATGCAGAGTAAATAATATACATATAACTATAAATAATTTCAAGCAAATAAGATATATTAAAGAATAAAAAAAAAACAAAGCATCGGTACATATAACGTGTGTACATATAAATAAGTATGTCGTACTATAAATTTGTGAATACCGCAAAGATATATAAATATAAATATATACACCTTTCCTCTTTATCCGCTGAAGAGCGAACGGTAATCTGATGTGAAATTAAGTTGAAAAGTCTGGAAGTTGAGTTCTGTCGGAGTAGAATCTAAAAAAAGAGAAATATATTATAAATATATTATATTATTGAAGATATATAGAAGAGACGTAGATTTAGAAGAAGTAATGTTAATCTCGATGATAAACGGATAAATCGTTTTGAAATGTAAAAACAAAGGAAAATCAGGCGATATTGACGAAGCACTTTTGTAATTATAATGATTATTATTATTATTTTGTATTATTATTAATTATTATTATCACTATTTTAATTATATGATTATTATGAATTTAATATATTATATATGCGTGCCAATATAATTATTACTGTAAGTTTTTATTGACAAGCGAAATATTTGTGAACCCGCTTCGTAGCCTCAGCGCAAAAAGACACGATTTTATTTAATTTTTAATTTTTTATATATCTTACAGTGAATTGTTAGATCAAACCAACAAAATTCAATTGCAGAGAGTATACAAAAACAAAGCAAACAACGGAGAAATATACCTACTTAAGTTTACTTATTAATTGTCAAGAAAAAAAAAGAACATTTCAGCCGCAATAGATGTTTGTAAATAATGTATCAAAACGAAAGAAAATCAACGGATCGACTCGACGAAAAATTGCATTTTTCCAACGTAGAATTGGTTTCGATCTAATTACTTCTCTGACACACAGACACACGCCGAGAGACGCGCAGTTAATCACTTGTATAAAAGAAAGCTCGTTGCGATGGCGAAAGCTTGTCGAGCGCGTTTCTTTGGAGAGCGAGAAAAGCACGAGAGCTTGCATTTCTTTTCTTATAAGCGAAGCAAAAATAGCAAAAAAAAAGCGAGAAATAAGCAAGAGGCGATTTCAGCCAAGTCCGTTACATGTACATTGCGATTGAGAATCGAGAGAGTGCGTTTGCCGAGCGATTAAATGACGAGGGTATATCGGCGCGCGCTGCCTTCGATGACATGCCCCCGATAATCATCATCATCACCACAGACACCACAGAGAGATTATAGACGATTGCAATAATTTATTTGAGACTGCTACGACGTCCGATTTATTGTAATATTCCTCAACCCCTTGTACTCCACCCCACCCCCCACCTTTCCCCTTGTATTTACTTCAAGGATACGCGTGTACATTAGACACGAGAAGTTCGAGCGTAACTTAAAGCCCTCCCCCATCTGTTTTTTTTTATTACACGTTTTTTTTTTTATTCCAAGCGATTCACATAGTAAAAATTCATGTGAGCACGTCGCGCGTGCGACGAACTTATATATTGTTTTGCCGAGCAAAGGAAGGAAAGGACGAAGTAAGTGCGCATATACATTCCCTCTCGAGTTTGAGTATTAAAAACAGCGCGACAACGAGAGCGACTCTGGAATTGGATCGAAGCCCACATTGCGTTCCTTCACCTCGTACACGCACCTACTATTGTTTTTTATTTTATTTCGTATTTTCTTTTCTCTCTCTATTTATTCCAGCGCGATGCATTTCTTTCACTTGTCGTTTCTTCCCTTATTTTTTTGCGAAGTAACGTTTTTTCCTTTCTGGCATTGTAAATAAATTTGATAAACTGAAATTTTTTTCGTCTTTTAATTATTTACCTGTACCCTCTCATGCTCTCTGTATATATACCTTTTTTTTACACGATTGTCATGTTGTTGCTGGCGACGGCTTGTTTTATACATGTCGGTCAAAGAAAGGATCATAACAATTGTCGCTCGACCTTCTTAAGATTAATACGTTTTTAATTGCTGTTTACCAGAAGTTCATTTTAATTAATTGATCATTCTCTGCTGTACAAATTATGCATGCCGTTTCTATGGGGAAGTTCGATAATAGCAACGTCTTTAACAAACTTCGAGTGGTAAGTATGATATACCTAAACTTTGTTTCTAAACAACCTTAGAGTTGCGTATAACTAATTTCGATTAAACACATTTGCCTCGACTTGACTCTGTCAATAAATTTAATTCAAGAATAACGTTTTACTTGTCCAAAATAAAAAAAAAAGAAGAAAAAAATTAATTAGTTCCGTTACGCCTAACGTTATCGACACACTTACATCCTGCTGATAAATTCGTAGCCGCTGCGCGCATACTAAAAGCGCCCGCATCGTCGTCTCCTTCTCGCCGTCGCCGCAATTTACGTTCTTCCGATTTTGTTTTTGACGTCATACGGAGGAGCACACGACTCACGAAAATAGCCAATTGTGTCATCGTATGTACCATCATCATCATTATTATTATTATTATTTTTATATATATATATATATAAAATTCCGGCATTTTGATGACTGATGACGAGGAAGTGAAAGAAAATCAGCGATGACGCTTTGTCACACCAATCGAATAAATCTAACATTTAAAAATTAATTAAAATTTGCTTTTTAAAAAAAAAAAATATGCAAACTGTTTCCATCAGCATAACGACCCAGTGATTTTCTAACTGTGTAATCACTCGGTTTTAATTACGAACGTGTCAATTTCAGATTAGAGAAGATGACGTTTTCATCTAGCTCTCTCTGTTCGCTTGATTGCTCAATCTCCGGATGTCAATTGTCCTTTCACGTGGAAAATATTAAATCATTAAAATTTTAATTTCCACCTCGTTTAATTTCCATTTTCACGTCGTTTCAAATTGTGCGTGTTATTTTTTTTCGAAATTTATACCAAAACAAGATGAAAAAACAAAGTTCTTGTTGTTGTTCTTACTTTTACAGGTCAGGAGAGATAATAAGAAATAAAAAAAAAATCGCAATTACAAGGCCTATAAAGAAACTTGGTATATTGACCTGGGATTGAGTTACCTTAATGCCCGAACTTCTTTCTCTCACCGCCCCAATACCCGAACAAAAGCTTCAAGGTAACGACCTTGTCATCGCTCAAGCGTCTGATACAAAAGCTTTATCCGAGAACAATTTTCCTCGGATCCCTTACAATCGGGTATCATATTAAAAATCTATACACAAAAATATCTCGACGCGCCGAACCCCTTTGAGAAAAAAAATCTATCTTTTATTAAAATTTAAAGGAAAAACACCCCATACATGAAAAAAAAACGAACATTTTTCCCCGAATTCACCTCTCCCAAATAACAGAATGAGAAAAAAGCATTTATCGCCAGAGAGAAGCAGAATAAATTCTCCTGCGTGTGTTTTCGGGTCAAGTAGTTGACTTAGCCATTCTCGCTCGTGTCAACTTTTATAAAACAAAAAAAAAAAGAAGAAGAAGAAGAGAGAAACCCGGTGAAAGAGTCGGAGAAGAGTCTGGCGAGTGATTGCCGAGGGTGGCGCATAGGTCCGCACTCGAGGCGTTACGGTAGCCGGACTCTCCCCTTCAAGTTGCACTCGTGGCGCCCGGGGCGCGCGCTCGGCGCAGAAGCTCCTCTCTCGCGCAGCGTAGCGGTATTGATTGCGCGGGTGGGCAGCTCCCTCCCTCCATCACAAAACGCGCTTCCCTCCATGAATGACGTGCGCGCGCGCTTCCCCCCCTCGAGCGAGAGAGCCTACAGAGGCCGCAAGTATGCGAGGAGGAGCAGTAGCCAGAGTGGAGTCTCTCGCGCGCAAGGCCCGAAGAGAGCGAGCAGTGTTTGCGCAGCAGAGGCCCCGTCCTCATTTATGCGGCCGCGCGGCCGCTAAATATGACGAGGATAAGGTTTAAGGCGCTCAGGGCGATAGCGCTCCTACAGCTCGGCCTCCTTGCGCTCCTTCAACTCGCCGACGCCGAGCTCGAGTTCTACCAAGGTAACGCCTCACCCCCCCCCCCCTCTGTGCGACCCCTAATCCCCTTCCTTCCTTCCTCACTAGTCCGACGGACCAGCATAGTCCAACGTAGTGTTGTTTATTGTTCGTTTGACGATAGTAACGTCGTTGTCGCGTCGATGAGTTTTCGAGTTGACCGAGTCGCTGCAATCCGGACTAACCTGGCGGAGCTTTTGACCTCGGCAATCGGCCCTTCTCTCCGCGCGCGCACAGCTGTGATCCCTTAGTGTAGCTTGCAAGCTTACACAGCGCGAGCTCTGTGTGTGTGTCGTGTGCGGGGGGCCTCGATGCTTTTTTTACGAGGGGGATGTTCTTGTAGCCCAATATTTTATACTGGATCTTCCGTAATGCCGTGAGCTTTTATTGGCGTAAGATTGTGTGCGTGTGCGTGTGTACGTGTTAGTCGGTGCTTTTGGGCTTTTCGACGTTATCGGGCTTACTCGGAAATATGACGCACGGCATGGTGTGTATACACACACACACACACACACACACACCAATAAACTTCGAATGGACGCGTATTTATACAGGGAAAAATAATGCGAAAGGGATCGTTGGCAAGAATTTCGGACTTAAATGACGTGGAAAGGGGGTTGACTGGGGAGGTGGGTAGGGGCTGGGGTGGGGGGAGAGCCGGGATGGACTTTGATTTATTTCGCGATTAGAGAGAGGGTATACTTTATTTTCCTCGGGCGCGCGCGCACAAATAAAGTTATTTCTCACGCTGGGAGCTCTCTCTCTCTCTCTTATCTAGCTTTCGACGTGAAAATGTCTCCTTGTTCGACCGACCGGAATGTACATATATATACGTGCTGCTCTGTACGTGTGTACGTGGGCGAAGTAAAGGTGCAGCGGCGTTAAGGATTTATTATTAGAAACAACGTCGTAATGAATTTATCCAATTTTTTCTTTATCTTTTTTTTTTTTCTACTGACTTTTAGAAAAAAGAAAAAAAAACAAGCTTTAATTGACGAAGTTATTATATCGTGTCGTGCGCGTCAATTTATATACCGAGCCTATAGCGCCTGGAGATAGACGATTTTGATACGAATTATTTTTACAAATAATTACACGGCTTGGCTATATTATATGTATAAAAAATTAAAAGCATACATATACGAAATACACGACCGTTCCATTATACAAATCGTCTATACGCATGCAGCTATACAACCATTGATATCGTCGTTTTTTATCTTTAATTAAATAGTGGCGCCATAGTTATCAAATATTGACAAAAGTTAATAAATTAATTTTACGAAGCTTTACGGTTTTCCCAAATTTTTTCGTCCTGCAATTAAAGCATCGCCGCGTCAAATTAAAAAGTCCATAAAACTTATCTCGATTTCCAGAATAAAAAAATTGCCCCTAAAACCTTACGTAAATCGAAAACAGCTGATAACACGAACCGAGAATTTCGATACCTACATTTTCGAAGATGCTAATGCACCGACGCAGTTTAACGACCAATAGCAGGTTACGAGTTCATCCAATACAACCTCGCTCTTCACATACACACACATCCCCTTTACTCCGCGCGACAGTCCAATTTCCCGATTTTGCTGAGCAAACACGTATATAAAGCTCAAGTCGAAAGCACATCTCATTTCGGCTCTTCCTTTTTCTCTCCTCATCGCTCTAAGCCAGATAGAGAGAGGAGATGAGAACGATTTCGCTCGAGTTATTAAACGCTTTTTATCCTCCGGTGCTCGTGACGCAAAAGCGGATTTTCATACGGCGCGGGATGAAAGCTGGAGGGGGGGGGGAGGGGATGCCAAGAAAGAAGGGTGTACATTTACACGCCGTTGAGCTTTTCAAAGGCGCGCCTATAGCTTTCACGATCAGCTGAGAATGGCGTGTCCTTTGGTTTCTCGAGGGGAAGATCGGACGTGAGATTAAACCGAAAAAAAAAATAAATAAAAATAAAATTTAGTCGACAGTTCAAACGAAAGTTTGTAAATATAAGCCGTGTTGTAATACACACGAGAGAGAGAGAAAGCTCGTGACTTTGGGGAAATGCTAAAGAGCTTTTAATGAAGTTTGACGAATGACTGCCTGTTTCTTTTTGCATAATCAGATGATCCTCCGGGGTGTAACTAATATTAACGATCTCGGCGTCTCTCTCTCTCTCTCTCTCTGGTGACAGCGTGAAAACGAGCTCCTGACATTTTTCGTTTTTCTGATATGGCTTTCGTTTATGCGCACACAAATGCGCTTCGTCAATTGTTATTTGCGTAATAAGCGTCGCATCTCTTCTCTGCCGCAAATTTCGTAAGTTCGCGTCTGTTACGGCATTATCCGAAAACGCGGTATATATCATTAATTTCGAGCATTACGCGCAATAGTGCGGAATAACTGGTTAGCTTATTATTGCATTGCGCAATGTGCAATTATAATTAGAGCCTGGGCCAATGTTGTGTTATTATTGAAGCTTCATAGCTCCCCGGAGAGAACATATACGTATCGTCGAGCTTGCGGCGATGGTTTTTCTTTTAAAATACTTTCCATTTAACTCCGTAGTAAACGTGATAATATAATTTTCCACCCGACTGTGTATTTTCCGATTTAGCGTCTCATTCCGTCTATAATAATTTATTTACGCTTCTGCACACGAATCGCGACTACAAACTCACTCTCCTCGGCACAGATGAAGAGCCAAAGCTATCAAACAACGGCAACAACAATCTCGAGCGACTGGTGCGGCTGCTGGAGGCAAAGCGTCACTCGCACCAGTACCAGCAGATGCAGCCGGTCGAGCCGGTCGTCCCTCGGCTGGAGCTAGAGCGAGCCGCTGAGGAGGAGGCGGCGGCTGAGGAGGAGCGCGAGGAGCTGCTGTACGAGAAGAAGCTGCGCAAGCTCAAGCAGCAGCTCCACCAGCAGCTGCAGCAGCAGTTCCAGCAGCAGCTCGAGGAGCGCCAGCAGGAGCAGGAGCGCAGCCATCAGCAGCACCTGCTCGAGCTCGCCCGGCAGAAGCAGCGGGGCCTGCTGCGCGACGACCTGCCCGAGCGCCCGAGCATAATCGACGCCCTCCAGCGCGAGGCCGCGGCCGATCCTCTCGAGTACGTGCTCGAGCTCGAGCGCCAGCGGCTTCTGCCCTATCTCGAGTTCGAGCCTGAGCAACGCTCGAAGCCCTATTCCATCGAGGACGAGACTAGGGTGAGTGTTGGCTTGAGAGTCGTTATAGTGCTGTGTAGGAGAGCTGTAGGTTAAATCGAGGACTCGCTCTTCCTCCAGGCGCGCCTGATACCCGCCCACGCGAACAAGGACCCGATGCTCGACTACCCGGAGAGCCAGGACGTAGATCTGCAGCGGGCGAGGGGCCAGCTGGAGAACGCCCGCCGGCTCGAGGAGGCGCGTCGACCCCGTCCTCCCCCGCCGTTCACCATCGACCTCGACAAGCTGCCCCCGGCTAGCGATCCCAACGGGCCGCCTCCGTTCGCCGTCAGACCCAACGATCCCCGATACTTCCACCAAGACCACCACGACAAGCGTAAGTTTATATTACATGACAAGCGCGTCGGGGTGAAGCGCATTGTTATAAGGCGTTCGATCCATACCACAGACGGCCACAAGGAGAGCCACGAGCTGCCGGTAAAGGCGCATCCGGTCAAATTACCGGAGCACGAGAGGAAGAGCGAGGCGACGACACCGAGCGCGCCAAGACAGAGGCACAAGGAGTTCGTCGAGACCTTGCCTAAGACCAGTCTCGTCGAGGTCAACATGCTGCCCGAGCCCCGGAGACGAGCCGAACAGGATCCCATGATCATATCTCTCGATCGCAGTAAGACTAACAACGACGTTTATTTCATAGGTGAGACACAGTGTGTTGAGAATTTTTGGGGTTTTTTTTTTTTAATTAAGGGTTTAATTATAAGGAGGTTTTTGGTGTTTTCAGCGATTGTCGCCGGATGCAGTGCTGCGACGATGTTTGCCTTGGTGTTGATAAGCTTGACCTGGTGCAGGTAAGAACGAACTTTCTTTTTTTTATGTACGCTCGAGTAATCCTCTTACATATTGGAAAATGGGGAAAAAAAGATACGTAATCCGTCTTATATGCATACGCATTAGCGGTGATGTGCTTTACAATCTTTATTATCCCGCGGGGTTCATTATTGAAAGGAATATATTTTCTTGAAACTTTTTCTGATAAAAAAATAGTAACGAAATACGTCCTTATGATTTGAAAATGAACAAAAAAAAAACAAGGCTTCAACGCGTATCGAAAGCTGCTGCGGACGTGGAATACCCGGCTTACGGTGTGACGGGCCCGAACAAAGACATGTCGCCGTCGGGTGATCAAAGGCTCGCTCAATCTGCCCAGATGTATCATTTCCAGCATCAGAAGCAACAGATAATCGCTATGGAGAAGTAAGTGCCTTTTTCCTCCCTTATACACCCGTTCAAAAGATATTTCTTAAAAGAAAAAAAAAGGAAAAACAATCTGGAGAGAGAAAAAAAAGGATATGGACTAACGACTTACTTTTAGTAGAGCTTCTGCTGCGCGCGATCCAGGCTCCGTGTCCGAAGCCGAGAGTGACGAGGAGAACGAAGAGGGAGATTACACCGTCTACGAGTGTCCCGGCCTTGCACCGGTTCGTATACACGCCAATAAACAACTTTTCTCGATAAACCCCCTTTTCCCTTTATTCTTCCCCCCCCCCCAACAACAACAATAGCAAACTTACTTGTCACTTCAAAAAAAAAAAAAACTTATTCGAAAACTTAAAAAGAACAAGAGAAAGAGAGAAAAGAAAAACCTATGCATTTTTGCGTGCGTCAACGTTTCGAAACAAAAGCAATCATAAGTCAAACAACATACGCCGCGGAGTTAAGTAGAAAAGTCCGGCTTTGGTCGGACGCGCGAACTTTACGAGGCGCCCGCTCTCGCAGGGGGATAAACGAAAGAAGAAAAAAAAGCTCGAGATGGGGGGGGGGGTCGATATGCCGATAAAATACTTTCTACCGAAGCTTCTCCCCCTAGCACCCTGTGCTCGTTCCCTTACCCCATGACGATCCAATAAAACTAAAGTTGTCGAACTGTCGGTAGACCGCCGAGATGGAGGTGAAGAACCCGCTGTTCGACGACGACCCGACGCCCGCGACCCCGGCCAGATCCAGAAGAAGCGCGGACGATGACGTCTAGAGCAGCCGCTCGTAAAAGAGAGGGAGAGAGAGAGGGAGAAAGGAGAAACGAACGATCTGAAGCCCTGCTCTGTCTAAAGCTCTGCACTTTCAATGTATCATATCGAGACCGGCGAGAAATATGGCTGAGAAAGCGAAAGAGAGAATACGAGCGAGATTTAAGCGTTTATATAGGAGAGAAAGCGAGGTATAGTCCACAGCCTTGCTTATCGGCGTTATCGTTAACGATATAAGTCACACAGACACACGAGTGAGTATATGTGTAGCGTATACCTTATCTCTCCCACACACGAAGACACACTAATAATCACAGTAACTATAAAGACCGCAGATGAGTTTGCGGAAAGAAGCGACGATTTTTAGCTACACACTGGCTTTTGTTTTCTTTTTTTTGGTCTTCTGGGCCGAGCAGAAGAGAATCGCAAGAGTCATTGCGGTTATATATGATGGGTAATTTGTAGCGACGATCTCTTGCTTTATCGCATTCTGTCTTTGTGAAAAGAGGGAGGGAGTGTAATTAACTTTAGTGCTTAAATATGCAGTTTAACGGAGAGCGATAGGGATATGCTTCTTTTTTAAGTTGCGAAGGACGAGAAACAAAGAAAGTCTTTATTTTTTACGTTTGCTTATCAGATTGTTTACGTTCGTTGATCTAATTTTCTATAATACATATCAATGTAAGTGCGCGAAGGACGATTATTATGCGGTGGCGATTGACTATCGTCGTCTACCAATGAGTTGTATACTTTGTTGTGATTATTATAATATTACATATATACGAGATGTTTATTTTTTGTTTTCTTCAAGTTTCGTTATTTTGTGGAGACGAAGTAAAAACATTGCGTAATAGAAGGATTGAAGTGTAAATACCCGTGAAACCTTTGCGCATAATGAAAGTTTTAATTGATCTGAAGAAAATAGATTCTCTTTTATTTTTTGTTCGATCGACTTTCAATAATCAATGAACTTATCAGTCAATAAGAATATTTTCGAAGCTACGAATTATCAGTTATAAACACAGTATACCTGCACGAGAAATCTAACTTATTAAGAAAATTTAGAAGCAGAATAAAGGAGGTGAAATATAATTGTCGTGTGGTAGGCTTTTAATTTCATTAAAATTGTATACCTTCGATTCGGTAAACTATCCCTAATGTGAAATTAACAATGTACGTGTATGCATGGAAATTGCGTATATATATCGTAACGAAAATTGCATTTAGAAGAATTTAAAAAAAAAACAATGGAACTAAATCAAATAGAAGATGTAAAAGTAAATACTCATTGGCAACTTAGTATATCAGGAAATTGAAATTTTTATATGTGCCGTAGATGAAAAAAAAAAATCAATCAATAGTAAAGAATCAGCTTGTGCTTGATTTTCAATTGAGAATAATCGATGTGACGTCGTCTCCGTCGACGCGTATATCCGTTCCTTACACTTTAAGTTTCCAATTATCAAGCTCTGATCTAGCGCAGTATTTTTAAAAGACCAGTCCACGGAAGTGCCAAAGAATACGGTTTAACTGACAAGGGAAGGCAGACAAGTGTTTGTCATATCGATTACCCTAAAACTTTGAACATATTTAAATATCAAGACAAAAATCTCAGATCCTTTGATTTGTCATGACAAATACACACGACCTTTCATTTTTAAAACTGTCTCTTTTTTTTGCTTATTATTTTCTAATCACACAATCTAATTTCCGGTCCAGGATACTTGATTGCCTTCCCTCGTCGGTTAAAAACGCTTATTACCGAATTTGCATATACAGCTGTCACGCATATAATTTAAATTTCGCCCAATCTCCGGCCGATCCGATAAAACACGTTCCGGCATGAAAGAAAAGAGAAAAGAAAAAAGAAACGTCCGCATAGAGCTCGAACGTTCCTGCAGAGCCATTTGCGCTCGATTATCAAATCATCCGCGCCGTATATACACACACTCACAGTATACAATAGCCCCGATGCAATTCGCGGCTCAACTGCTCTCCTGCGTTATTGCTTGCATATATATATAAATTTCGCGATTCTTTGGCATCGAAGGTGTGTTTTGCTTTGTTGTACACTTTGAAGCGAACGGTGTACGTTATAATTAAGCTTTAGAAGAAGTATTAGTACGATGTTACATATGTCTATATATTATATATATTATATGCCGCAGAAGAGATATAAATTAAATGCTGCTTCAACTGTGCGCAAACCGCTTTGTCACTGTATATTTTTTATTGCATTTGTGTTTCGCTTAAAAAAAGTGGCGCGGAGTTGGTTGCTTCGTTTGAAATTAAAAGAAAAAAAATGAAAAAAAAAAGAAGAAGACGATGAACGAGTAGCGATGACGAACAAAAAAAAAATATGAAAAACCAAAAAAACCAAGGCGTCGGGCGCTGGACGCTCAGATGTATGTGAAAAACAGAGAATTATGTGATGCGAAAGGACTGGAATGAAAAAAAAATATAAATATATATAAATATAAATATATATTTCTTTTAAAGCTACGCCTAAACTGTGTAAGCGACTGCGGGGGACGACGCGAAATTTCGAATTTCAAAACAAATTTCGTTTGCAAAGTGGCTCGACTTCAAAGTTCCTAAGCAAAATGACACACACACTGACTATGAAGTGCATTAAACTTGTATTGATGTAGCTCGTCAAATTTTAATATGGACCTGTGGAAACATTGACTTCATAATTTTTCTTCTTTTGTCATCGTAAATGAAAAAGTTTTAATATATTGAAAAAAAAAACGAAATCATGAGACATTCGAAACTTCGTAAAATGCCCCTTGACAAAATAAATAAGATAAAAAAAGTAAAATACGTATGGCATTGGGGATAAAATAAAAGTCTAATTATTTTTAGAGTAAAACGAAAGAAAATTAACTTGTAAAGCATATAGAGAGATACAGAAGTTAGTTCACGAGCACATCTCGCATGAATCCATGAAAAAAAAAGCTCTTTCCTCGAAACATTTATACAGCACTGTTAGATACTTCGAGAGCAACCGAAAAATTTTAATCAGTGGAAAAACTTGGAAAATTTAAAAAAAAAAGAGAGGGAGCATAGGTAGTTGTAAAAGTTTAAGAGAATAACAACTTACGAAACATTTTCGTTTGTACGCATCGACTGAATAATTATTGCAGAGGTTTTCAATTTTTCAATGCATATAAAGAGAGGGGGAGGAACGAATAGAAATGAAGTATCACGATATATAAATTTTACAGTGTAATTTGCGGACCATGTTTTTTACACAAACTTATATTATATACACGCACTTATTGATTTAGGTGATTGAAGAAACTTTGGTCGACAAAAAAAAAACTGATTTTAAAAAAAGCATGGTAGTGATTGATAATCGAACAAAATTGTGTAATTTTAATCTTCCAGTACATAGAGGCCAGTCGGTTAAAATGATATCCAATTTTAACCGACACGCTCTGTATAACTTAAACACGTGGCGATGAATAGAGAATATTTTACGAAACGAAAACAAATCTATATATATAAATAAATATATATATGTATATGTAATGTCATAAAAAAAAATAAAGAGGTAAATAAGTTATTGCTGGTAAATATAAAATAAAAATTTTCATCCTGTTGGAAGAATCTTTTCATTATTAACCTGCATTTATCGACAAGTTATTTTATAATTTTAAACGTTTTTCTGGAGTGGAGAAGATTGTGGACTCAACTGGCAAACGCTCTGGGCTCTATCTTATTGCTTGTATATCGTGAGGTACTAATACTTACAAATAAAAAGATTTTTGACAAATTTCTTTCAGGAAAATATTCATTATAACACTTACAATTATTTTTTTCGACGTGGAATATACAGTAATTTATAAATTTAAAATCTATAGTTTTATTTATCTCATTGAAGAAGGTTGGAAGTTTTATATATAAACAATACTTTAAAAACACGGAGTAATTGTTTGCAAGTAATTGTCTCTCTTTTACATCAACATGAAAAAAGTTTAATAACATTCTTTATTTTGTTTGAATCCTATTAAATACGATTCAAATACGTAATATTTACATGAACAATCGTTACAATAAACATTTTTAACTCGGTTGAAAAACTCACTAAAAAAGAATGTACTCATCACACTGTTTGTTTTACAATAGATTAAATCTTGTATTATTAATGCGTATAAATGCATTTTGATCTAGAAGGTTTAATGGCATAAATTAATGTTTTCAAACTTGTAAATATATACACTGACAGTGATTCTCAAAAGTATGATTTTAATTAATTTTTTTTAAGTATAGACTAGATTTATCAACAAACGGCCTGCCACCAACTGTAATTTGCGGGCCTGTGTAGTAACGCCATAGTAAACTGCTTCCACGTTTTAATTGTTTGGTACTGGATAAATGATTCCAGCAATGAGTCCAGTCAACATAAATTGGCATCATTGGAGGTTCACCAGCAGTCAGGCTGAGAATATAAAACATAAGTATATTTAAAAAATGCTTTTATTAATTTTACTTTTGTATTTTCTTCACTTACCCGCAATTGTTTACTGCCATACATTGCGATACAACCAAAAATGGATATGTGATTGTAGATGCGAGGAACTGTATAAAAAATATGACTTTATTATAAAAAGATTCAAATGTATGGTAAGAGTTTTATAAATTAATACGTACTGTCATAGTAGCAGAAGTAAAACTCCTGAACTCTCTGTCAGTGACAAAGTATTTGTTTATTATGTAGGTTGAGGTGCTGACTAAAGTTACAGTTGCAATACTAGCAATAAGTCTAGGAATAATTCCAGAAAAATAACCAAGGATGCCATTTTCTTTGTAGATTTCCTTAAATGATCCCAGTATTGTCCTGTGGAATAAATATTAATTTAGGCCCTTAAATAAAGTAAAAAAACAAATATAAAAAAAACTAATTATCTTCGTTGTCAACAACTACTTACACATATTTTGTTTCTCCTCCTACAAACTGAGCCATCATTCTTACACATATTACATCAAAAGGATGGCTAACAATAATTGATACCGTTCTTGCAACAATATTTTTTATATATCCTTGAATATATTTTTTATCTCTGCAACAATAAAAGTAAGTATTAGTAATATATTAAAAATTTACAATTTTTAAATAAGATGTATTTACCTGTCTTCATCATTTAATTCATCAATAGGTACCTCATTGCTTGGTTCGTCCTCAAATACAACTAATTTAATACTTTTCTCGAAAGCAACAGCACTCACAGCCTGAGCACAGAGTTTTGGAGCAAACCCACGATAACAACCAAGATACCCGTCAACATTTTTAATGTATCTTGCTGCACAGAAATATGCAATTCATTAATAAATACGTAAAAAAAAAACTCCCTTAAAATTAAAAGTCTTAAACAACTAAAATTTAGAAAACAAAAAGCGAAAAAAGTGTCAATTCATGTCAAAAGAAGCGAGATACAAGAAGATAAGATAAAAAATCTGCCTAATCACTAACCGTACTGAAAAACGTTGGGCAGCCCGAGAGCAGGATTTCCAAACAAAGTTTTCGTGGGCTGGGGCTCGAGTGGCTCGTAGCCGATCTGTCAATAATTGATCGAAATTAATCAACGAACTTCGCCGCGCCCTAACCGAGATGTGTGTGTATACCTTAAGCGAGTGTACACATAACCTCGGCGAGGGTAGGCTCTTCTTCGCGAGAAAGTTGAAGGTCTAACCTGAATTAAAACTTTGGCATAGTCGAACGGATGGGTGACGACGTGCATAACCATCCGGCAGGCGAGTCGCGACCATAGTGGCTCCTCTTTTTCCATCATCTCGGTGATCCTCACGAAGTCCGGTGAAGACCGACCCTCGGCGTGAAATACGAGCATGCGAGGGGCTCTTATCAGAACCGGGTCTTATGCCAGTGTCCGCGCGGTGTATTACTGCAGCAGCAAAAAAAGGCTGGTAGGTATAAGTAACACGAGAGCGCCGATCGCCGTCGTCGAGGCGCTACTGCGCGGATATGTCAGACTCCGACGACTGACTTTCTTCTTTATCGCGCCGCGCCCGTGCGTGTGTATGCGTGCATGACGTAGGTCGTAGATGGCCTTTGACATTTATTTGTTTGGTAGATATCTTGGATTCCTGAAAATATATATGGGTGTTATTGTTATCGTATATAATTTAGAACTAGAGCGGTTACAAATTACGATAGGAATATTGAAAGTTTCTTCTAGAGCAATTTCATATGTATTACCGCGCTTTGTAGATGGCGTTGATTCTCAATAATCGAGAGCGAATTGTTCATCATAGTCACCGTTGTGTAAGCAACCTTATTGCACCACCTCCTCTCGCAGAGTGAGAGAGTGGGGTTATATTTGCGTCGAAGAGAGGGAGCAAAGAGAGAGAGAGAGCAACAGAAGGAGGTGGAGGGCAAGCGAGAGGGAGAGAGAACAACAGTCGGTCGGCCATGTTGGTTGCTGGTCGTTGCCGCACGCGCCATGGGTGGCCGCTTGTATCAAGCGCCGCCGCCGCCGCCGCCGCCGCGGTGGAGTGAGAAAGACCGCTGCGCCTCGGAGTAAGAGACTCGAGAAAGAGAGAAAGAGCGAGCTCCTCGAGAGCCGAGGATAGCCGGAGCTAAGGCAGAGAGAGAGCAGTAGAGCATCGCACTCCTGTAATGACCGCCGTCTGGCGTCGTCGCGCTGCTGAGCGTGTGCGTGTGCCGCCGCCACCGCTGCTACTGCATTATCACAACACGGCCCAAAGCGGCTCACTCTCTCTCATCCGAGACTGCCGGTCTGCCTCGACAACGACTTCTTCGCTATAGTGAACTAGAGAGGATGTGCTCGCCGAAGACGCTCCAGCGAGAGTTGTGAGGGAGAACACTGTGTTTATAGGGGAAGTCAGTGACGGAGCGCTCTCGGCTTCTGCTGCTGCTGTCTTGCGCCGCTAGAGCGTCCTCGGAAGAGAGAGAGAGAGATGGCCGCGGCGCGTCGACTCCGTTGTTGACGTACGATCCGAGAGCCGAGACACACACATACCAGAGGTGCCAAACCGGAGTGCTCTTCCCTCTCCGGGCCCCAGTGCGACTGCCAAATGCCTCCGGAGCAACTAGCTCCGACGAGGCTCTCTTAGCTCTGCGCAGCTAAACACACACACACCGAGTGCTCCGAGTCAGCGCGATGCTCCTCGACCTCTTGTTGCCGCACAGCACCGCCGTTTCCGTCTACCACTGAAGCGACCTGACACCTCTAGCCAAAATGTTTGGGAAAGTGCCACCGACTAATACGCCTGGGCCGCCCAGGGCTTCCACAAATCCACCTGGCTCGGCCTCCTACCTGCCCTGCTTCTCGGCCAGTAATGGAGAAGCTTGTGGATCGGAGGACAGAGGCAAGCCTTGGAGAGCCAAGGATAGCAGTAGTACTTCCAGTCTGCCCCAAGTACCTGGTAATGGACAAACGCAGGAGGCTTCGAAAGCCTACAGGACAGAGGCCACAAGTGCTTCCAAAGATATCCAGCAGCGCAGAAGTTCTTTCAATTCTGTTACAAACTCACCCCTCGTCAAGTGTTCCTCCAGCTCTGTTTGTCTCGGTGCATCAAGAACTTCCAGCAGTAGTGCTTCCAAGTCACCCAAAACTCCGCAGACGTCTGCCTCTAGTGCAGAGTCTGCAATCAGTAGTCCCCAAGAGGCGGCTAAAACTGCTAAGAAGCCAGTATCTAGGGACTACCAAGTAGCCAGTGCAAACAAAATAGTGAGAGATCAAACTAGAAGAATGAACAATGCAGACGTGGATGAAGTGGATGCAGCTCCGCTTTTGGAATCCAGAATGGAGTCACTGAGGACAAATCAAAAGTTGGAGATCAACTGTCGTCAGGACTTCAGACTGTCTACACCGTCCAAAGATGTCAAGTATGACGACAAAGAGAACATGCCTACAGAATTGCAATCTACGCCTAGGAGTTACAAGGACCGTGAAAAGTGTAGTGACTCCTGGAGGCCCACAGAACTTGATAGTGGCCTCCCAGGCTTCAATTCTTATACGGGAGAGTGTAGTCAAGACAACAAGAGAAGAACAGGAGCCTCGTGTCAAGCTTTGAGACACGCTGTTGCATCCTTGCATCGACTCGATGACTTCTACCTTGAAAAAATTGGTGCTGGCTTTTTTTCAGAGGTTTTCAAGGTATGTTTACGTCTATCAATAATTAATTAATCAACAATGTTTTGCCCAACTGCTTTAATTGTATTTATTCGCTTAGGTAGTTAGTTTATTTTTAGTAAAAGTGCAATGTCATTGTGAGTCAAAATGCTAAATAAAAAAAAAAGAGAAGCCGTCAACATTTTCTTTTAACATTACTTCAAAAATACAACTTCTTCTCTCCGTATTTTTGAAACAAAGCAAGAAATAACAAAAACGAAAGGAAAATCTGGATATTCGTGATATTTATACACAAAAGTGAGAAATGATAAAATTATATTTACAAAATCCCCCCCAAAAAAAAGGCGCCTCTCTTTCAAAATACAAAAGATTATCTCAATCACGATTCTCCCCAAAATACAGAAGAACGTGCAGTTTTTCATTCGGTAAACAAAAAGGAAAAACCGACTTCTCGCGCGCAGAGCTCTCTCGAGTAAATAAAAACTCGAAAAAGGATGAGTCGTCGCGTTCGGGTGGGCTAATAGACACACGGCGCGTGCCCTTTTAAAAACCGTATAGAGTGTATAGTAGTAGGGAGGAAGTACTATAGTTCGGCGATGGGGAGGGGAGGGGGGTCACGTAGCTCCGGATTATTTTTACAAGAGAGAGAAACGGAAGGTCCGTCGTGCATTCGCGGCACGTCGTACACACAAGAGAGTCGGGAGGCCGTGTGGATTTATCGCTTGCAGGAGAGGAAGCGACTCATTTTTTTTCTCTCTCCCCCCCTTGACAGAAAGACAGAGAGCGAGAGAGAGAGAGAGAGAGAGAGAGAGAGAGAGACTTCACTCTTACAGAGTCAGTGGTTGTGTCCTCCGCGGCAAGGGTACACAAGGAAGAAGGTCCTTTTTGTTTTCATGGGATGAATCATTGGATTTATTTCTCTCTCTCTCTCTCTCTCCTTCTCGTTCATTGTTGTATACTCGCGACACGATACGCCGACTGATTGCTTAGTCCTTTCTTTTTCATTTCTTAACACAGATGCTTTTACTTGCTTTCCCGAAGCGACAATGAGATAATTGTTATTGTCTCCCTCTTCCCCCCCCCCTTCTCGCTGTATTTGAATTCTTGGGACGCGATATCGGGATATATTCAACAAGGCGTCCTTCTCTTTCTCTCTCTTCTACTCGGGGTTTATTGAGTTTAACTGTTAATGCCGATACGCCGGACTTATTAATAACTTCATTAAAATTCTGTTCGCGTATTGTTTTGGATATAAGCTCTTTCTCTCTCGCGTCGAAATATAATTGTCGAGTTTAATTGAGCGCTTGTGTGTCCAGCTTTTGATCAACTGTTTTGTTGTCTTTTTTTTAAAAAAAAAACAAAAAAAGAGACTAAATGCATGACTAAATTATAATGCTATTTTATTATTATTTTTTTTTTTTTTTATTAAATTTAAACGACTTAATAATCAAGTCGTTGGCTGTAACCCTTACGATTTCGAAGATAAGGAAACGCTTCTAATGTATGCAAATCTACGTAGGAGCATACAGAGAAGGCCTTTTCCAATTTCCTGGATGATTCATGCGCACGTTTTTACCTTCCATTTCATTTTTTCTCTTCTTTTTTTCCATCGACGAAATACAATGCTGCGTCGTCGTAGTTTTCTTTTTCCTTTTTAACCTGCATTCAAAAATATATGTCGTATTGTGTTGTGTGTTGATAATCGTTAATTGCACAATTCACATTTCCCTTAAATATGACTTCTAATTTCTTTCTCAGTGAGGGGAACAAAAGTTGAATTTCGTCGAATGTGTTGAAAAAAAATAAAAACGAAAATGACGTTACGTAAAAAATATGCGACAGATTAAAATTCTCCAGGCTAATATAGTAAACTCCATTCTTTAGGCATATCGTAATTCATTACGATCGCAACAAACGCGCTATCTCTCGCAGCCTCGATAATCACGTCGAAGATAACAAGCCCGATTAAGCATTCCAAGTCCCAGAGAGTAGGTGTATACGTTACCTAGAATCAACATTATTCGCCACCCACTCGTACACACATATCTACATAG